>JAPMOB010228735.1:0-23441 GCA_029875015.1 Lepomis gibbosus | reverse complement strand
TTTTTTATTTGCTCCCAGTCCATTTCACACAGCCTGACGCAGCCGTTAAATAAATGGATTTTATTTTTCTTATGTGAGGCAGAATATGATGAACAGTTTGGTAGGGATATTCAAATACTAAATTTTAATATGAACGTAGGCAGCAAGAAAGTGTCAGACACTCAGTGCGTAAAGTGAAAAAAAACTGGTTAGAGCCAGCTGACAGTTTAAAAAAAAAAAAATCTCCGATGACCGGCAGAGAGAGAGAGAGAGAGAGTGTGTGCGCACAGTCAGCTACGCAATGACGATTTTTATTCAATCCGAGCACAGATATTGACTCGTATTACTCTTATAATACTCGTACTCTGCAAAAATGCTTTATCCGTACTGGATACTCGGTGCTTATTGTTGTATTAACATGCTAGCTAGCATGTAGTGCACAGACAATAATTGATCCTGTTTTATCAAAAAAGAAAGGTACATCCCATACAATTATCGGATGCCACAAGCATAGGATATTTCAAGAAAATTAGGTTTATTTGTCCTCCACAGATCCAAGCCTTTGTGTTTAATATACAACCAATCCCGCTTCAGTTTCAAGTGAACTAACTTGGAGTGTGACTTTCAAATCGTGCCACTGGTGCTTCATGGTTAAAGTGTCTCTGTATGTCCTGCCACTGTGGCTGCATGGGAAAAAACATTGAAGATCACTGTCCAAAACATTTTCTTCTATCTGAATGTGTCAGGGCTGAATACCAGTGGAGAAAGTGATATCAGCTTCATGGAGAATTAAGTGGGAAAGACTGATGATGGCAGGATGATGGGGAGTGTGAGAGCAACCGGGGTGATGAACTGAATAATCTGTATGGATTTCTGGAGCAAAGTATGGATTTTTACATCACCACATTCTCACTGGATCATGTTGTCTGTTCTGCTTTAATCTACACTCTCCTCTCTTTCTCATCTCATTCTTTACCCACACACTTAACCCACACCCCCACTCAAAGAGAAAAAGATAAGAGTAAACATACTGTATATACACATATAATATAGAATAGGGCTGGGCACGATAAGGTGTTAGTATCACGTTAACGCATTAATTAATTAACACCGACAATTATTAAACAAAAGCAAGACAAACGATCACATGCCATAGCGAAGTGGGTAGCTACACACTGCTTGCTAGTCAGTATTGGGGAAGATGTTGGTCTTAGAAACGATCTTAAAATTATAACGCAGTCGCTTGGCCCCGCGGGGTTGCTCTTTACTCCAGTGATCAGACAAGGAGACGGCGTTCTGCGAGTAAACAGCAGCCGCTCTAGTAACCATGGCAAAGACTTCTGTGTGCTACACAGCTGTAGCCTATTTAACTTAAATCAAAATTACACATAACTTTACCTCATAGGCCTACATCTAGTTTTACGAGGATGCTCTGCCATGCAAATTCCCTCCTGTTGATGTCTTATTTAGTTAAACAGTAATAGATTCTGGAAACTCACAAGCAGCGAGGATCAGTCTCTCTTCCAATGATTTGGCCGCACGTCGCGTACAAGTTCAAGACAATTCAACTTCAAGGGCGGGCGTGTGCATGAGGTGAGCACATCACCTCAGTGTAACAAGGACACTTGCTACTGAACATAGACTGTTTCTGCTGATCCCTGAAAAAAAGAGAAATATTTCTGTTGATACCTGTTCAGAAAAAAACAAGAAATCAGATTTATATATGTTAACTTCTTGCTCAGAAGGTTCGAGTTATGATGTTATGATGTTATATTTGTGGCTCTGGACTCTAACTTGTTTTAACAAGCTATAAAACGTGGCAGTGGCAAATAGCTTTGGTTTTATATTTGATTTAATTACATTAATGTTGAGGTTGAGAATATTTTATTGCTACTGTGTAAAGGAAAATAATGCTGGTAAAAAAACACCTTCTTTGTTTAAAGTGTTTGCAAACCACATGTTATTGCACTTTTTTGTATGTACCAGAACATTAAAATTAAAAGTCTACAATACGCTACTTTAGAATTAATTATTCAATTTTGCGCATAACAATGCGCTTAATCACAAAAAAGTTGCAGAAAATCATGCAATTAATCACTGCCCAGCACTATTATAGACATAAAAATGTCTTTTTCAACATCCATATAACTGCAGAAAACATATCTAATCGAGTGGATGTTATATGAAAGAGGTTTACATTAGAAACAAGCCTTCATTTCTTTATTTCTCATTTCTCCGGTCCCCATATTATAGGAAGAAGCCTCCCCGTGTTTAGATGCTTTCCTTTTTAGTTTATTGGTACAGCAAACTCAGCACTTTCAGGGGCAGGTCCAAACGGTGTGCACTGTTTTGTTACAGTCTACTCTTGTTTGGTAACACATCTCTGACACACCTCTGACACAGCAGTGACATACAAACTCCATCATATTAAAAAGGCAGTGTGCTTGCATAACACAATAGGGTGTTCAAGACACCAACATTTCTGTTTGTTTAAACATTTTGCTATGTGTTGTCAGGGCTGAACAAGCTTGTTTTTTTAATACATTCAGTAAAATGTAGAGATCAGTTCCATCAGTTCAACAAGAATTTCTTCTCTTCAAGAAATGCCGTTTTCATTCACTGATTATTTTCAATTGCTTCCACATTGTTTTTTTGTTTTTTTTACAGACCTTCCAGCAGCTCATATGCCATTTCCTAAAAAGCTTTTAATTTGAAACATATACAGGAAGTCATGAGCTTCATTTCCATTACCTTAACATTGATTGCAAAAGAAAAGAAGCAATTGGACTACAATAATGAATGAAAACTCAAATTCAGAGACCTAACTGCACTGGTCAAATTAGTGGAACGATGTACATTATGCTGAATTAACAATGTTGGCGTGGTTAACAACTGTAAATTAACTTGCAAATACGGAACCCTCAGAGTGAAATACAGAGTCTTTCTAGTCATTCTCAGGGTTGTTGAATGGTGTCTGTCCTATTAAGCTTTCAACACTAACAGACTCTGTCTTTGGTTTGTTGTTGGTCTGTAGTATTTTCTCTTCATGTTTAAGGGCTCATCTCGGTCAAACATACAGTTTGTTTGTCAGCTTCCTTGCCTATACAGGGTTTTATTTTCATTAATTTGTTTTTTTGACAGGGGCAAGACATATAGGCATAGTTACATTAAAATGAAATGCAACTGATGGTGTATGTACAGCACAACCTAGTCATAGCTAATTTGCAGTCCTTGTCCCTTTGTAACTGATTTGTGTA
Source organism: Lepomis gibbosus (assembly GCA_029875015.1). NCBI lineage: Eukaryota > Metazoa > Chordata > Actinopteri > Centrarchiformes > Centrarchidae > Lepomis > Lepomis gibbosus. The sequence continues at coordinate 20,205 of JAPMOB010228735.1, read as the reverse complement.
CTACCATAGCAATCAAAACCATGTGGCTTGGTTGTTACTGTGGGGTTCACAATTCATTTATTTGCATTCATGTATAGATATGAAAATGGTATGGAAGTGCTTGGTTTAATTATTCAGGAATATTATGATACTGAATTCCATCTTGAAAGTAATCCTATGCACCTTGTATCCATCAAAATGTACTTTGTTTATGGTATGTCTAGATTTTGATGTGTTTGGATAGGTCTAAGACCATGGCATGTTAAAATGCATTTGTTTACTCTCAGGATTCCACAACATGACAAATGTTCAACAAATCTCTTACACCCACAAAGTTCATGTATAATTCATTTGTAGCTGTCAGACCTGCTATCACGAGCTCCCAGAATGAATATTTGAGTGAAACTCTGTAAAAAAAATCTGTGTTGAAATTAATGAATCAATAAGGAAGCAAAGCTGGTTGTAGGGTGACATTGTTTAACAAGCAGCATTCTTTAATTGTGTTTACAGCTTTCAGCCAGAGGAGCTGCAGCTGGAGCTGCTGCTGCAGCCTTGTTGAGCCAGAGCCCCATCAGGTTTACAGTAATATTTATAGTCTCATTCGCTTACACAGTCCAACTTGCTGCACTTGTCTCACAGAACATAAAGTGACAAGTTGCACAGTTACTTAGACTGAGTTACGCCTTGCAAATTGATCCATGTAGCTCTTATTAATGTTTATTATGTTGCCAATATCCAACTGCTCACAGATCTGCACTGCAGCTAACTGCAGAGTTTTTGAAGGAAAGAGCCCTTACACCAACACATGTAGTGCTTATTTACATTTGTTGACTGTCAGGTGTTTTATGGTGTTAAAAGGGGTCACAGTCAGTTTAGGACAACAATGTTTTGCTTTGTTTTGTGGCTCTGAATGTCAAGTTTGTGACATCACATCCTGTAATAGAGTGGTCTAATTTGCCACCTTGTGGTTTAAGTGCAAAATGCTGTTAATGGAATTGTATTCCTGACTGCAAAGTAACCTGTGTGAGTATTGTTGTACTTCCTGTAGTTGCTAAGTAACAACAGTTCCCACCATCAAGGGCGTCACTTCGTATTGAAAAGTTGTGGGGACATAGGGGCTCAGATTAGATGTGTGAAGAGACACATCACGGTAGGTGATATTACGTTCACGAGAAGGAGACGAAAACATCCTTATATAGTGTTTTAAAGATATCCTCACTGCTGAGATATATCTGTGAGTTGGTCTGAGGGGACCTCCCCCAGGAAATTTTAATCTTTAAACACCTAATTTTCTTCTGGTGAACATTTCTGCACCAATTTATGGTGGAAATGTTCTTATTCATGTTTCTGGAAACACAAAATTCAGGTGGCACGTGACATTTCAAAATATCATCCCTGCTGAGTCAACACATATGTAGGCATGATTTAGTCTTCCCTCTCTTTTGTTACGTTCAAAGGATGAGAACAGAGAACTTGGCCAAAAAGAAACTGTGCCAAGAAGTTGTTAAAGTTACTGATCGGTGCATGCACGTTCTTGGGTAATTTTACAATCAGTGGCTTGTTTTTTTTACTTTTTTGGGGCGATGTTTCTTCTATTATATCTATTATATCTATTTTAATTGCTTTGCATGCTTTCTCAGTGTGCAAATACACCTCTTTGAAGGCATTTTCATTTGTTATTTAACTGTAAGCTATATTTCAGAATATTTTTAACAAATTACGCTGTAAAAAAGTGGTGGGTACCAAATCAGCCATTTTAAAAAAGTGGTGGGAACATGTCACCAGTGTAAATGACATCTATGCCCACCATGAGCAAGCACTTGGCAGCAGAGGCAAGAAAAAACTTCCTGCTTGCTTCAGCCACTATTCTGCTTTTAATATTGGGATTCAGCCCTGTGAACACTCCCGAGCCTCTCTCGTACTACAGCGACAACACGGCAGCAAACGACATGCAGTCAAATAACACCTATAATAACACATAAAGGTTTATGTGCTGAAGCCGAGTAAGAACAAAGTGAGCTTAGCTCACGGTGCAAAATTATATCACTTTCACCAACTAACACCACCTGTGTTACTATCCTGTGTACCACTGTTTTGTTTGATTTAGCCTGCAAGAAAGGATGTAACGGTAAAAAGCGAATGTGGAGCGATTTGTTTACTAACGTTAACCTATAGTGATGCAGCCAGCTAACGCTACTGTAGCTCAGACCTGCTGCTGGTTGCTTCGTAATGTTCAGTTTAGGTATATTTTGGTTTTACCAATATTCAGGTACACAGCTTCTCCACCTCTCTGTCGCTGTAACTAACGTGACCCACATAATATACAAACCAGAGGAAGAGCCATGCACTAACATTACAGTAAAGTTACTTACTGTGGTCTTATTATAAAGTGTGGCAAAATCTCATTATAATATTCAGTCCAGCTCACTACCTGTTTCATAATCATCCAATAGCTGTGCTCACATTGCTGAGCCTCCGTTGAAAGATACACAGATAGTAAAGATAGTTACTGAAAGCAGCAGGGGAGCTTTCAGTAACTTTCCTTGAAGTTTGTTTAATGTGAGACTTAAACGACAGGTCCTGATCAAAGAATCTAAGATTCCTCACAGTGATGCTGGAGGCCAGGGCGATGCCAGAGTAACTATATCTTTAGATAATGCGTCTCTGAGGTGCTTGGGCCCCAGAACAATAACTTCAGTTTTATCTGAGTTTACCATTAGGAAATTGCAGTTCATCTAGGTTTTAACATCCTGAAGGCACATTTGAAGTTTAGCGAACTGACTTCATCTGGCTTGATCAATAGATATAATTGAGTATCAGTTGCATAACAATGTAAGTTTATAGAGTGTTTCCTGATAATATTGCCTAAAGGAAGCCTATATATAGTAAATAGGATTGGTCCAAAAACAGAACCTCATGGAACTCTGTGACTAACTTTAGTGTGCATGGAGGACTCATTGTTAACATACATGTTAACAATGAATATGTGTACAAACGATGTACATATACGATGTATGTGTAAAAACTAAGATCTGATAAATAGAATTTTTAACCAGCTTAGAGCGGTTCCCTTAATGCCAATTAAATGTTCCAGCCTCTGTAATAGGATAGGATATGTAATAGGTATGATCAGTCAGTTGTATCAAATGCAATACCAGTACAGAGGGAAGTCCTTTGTCTGATGCGATTAGAAGATCATTAGTTAGTTAACTTAGCAGGGTGTGGAGTTTTATGTGTGAGCCTTTACTAACAGGGAGGGTCTAACAAATTGATGCTATTGGTTGCATGTAGGGTTTAGCATTAAAGGTGCTTTAACACCTAACTTCAGTATAAAATAACCCTGGTGTGTTTTTAACAGTAAGTGCAGTTCGTTTACATTGGTAAAAGCTGTCAATCTAACTCTGGTTTGAAACAAACCACAGCAGAGACTGCAGTTTGCTTGTACTATGAAATTCAATGAACCAACCACAGGATTTTATGATAGCAGATAGCCAAAAAAGCTAAATCAGTTCAGGAAGTGAATTCATAATTGATGTTTATAAGCCATGTATATATTTATGCAAATCGTTTTAATTGGTAACCATGTTTACATGTCAGCGTGGTTATGTTCCATGATTAGGTCAAACGCCTTTAAAAATGTTGTGCTTGCATTCTGTGAGCCTTGTCAGTTTATTAAGTCATTAAAAACTGTATGACAGTGATCCCACAGTAATAAGCTCCAACTCATTACTGTGCAAGACACCTCTTCTATATTATTCATAACATGCCGTAATAATGCTTATAATGAGTTATTTCTTTGTGAGCTCTTTATGACAGAACAGAAATATACACATCAGAAGCATTTAAGTGCTGCATAAACTTCAGTCACTGGAATTTGATTTCCGTTCATGGGGCCTGGCAATGTCAATCGCCAAAACTACAGGTGTGAAAGCACCCTTAGAGTTTGAATCATACTGCTGGGTACTAAAAGTCATCATGTCTCAGGTTCATTCATTCTGACCTCTTTCACAATAGTGAAATTTATTCTTTTGTCAGCAACAGTGGCAAAATCATTAAATTTATGGGGGAAATTATGTGTTTCTAGGTTAACATTTTATCATAACTGACAAGAGCAGACTTCTGGTCATATTTGGACTTATTTTGTGTTGAGTACTGACTGGTCAAATATTTAATTGTGATTACAGTAATCAAGACATTTCCAGGAATAACCAAATTGCTGGTGCTACAGCATGAAGAAACATAAAACCACTAATTTATGAAAATATAGAAAAATTAAACAAACAAGCAGACAAACAACATCTGCCCTGCAGAGATTGTAAATACAGTCGCAGAGTTGTTTTACAATAAACTACACCGTTCATGGCAGTGGGAAAATATGTCACTCAGTGCAACAGTGTGGCTTTTGTAGTGTGTTTTTTAATGACAATGGAGTTTTATTAAACTTAAAAAGTCTATTATGTCTTGCACATATATGTTAATATGTCAGCTGATGATAGACTTGAATCTTTACCCTACTCTGTAATAGAAAAGCAGCTGTTCAGGTAAACAGCCAAGGCCGGCCTCAGGGCTCCGCTGCTGTCCAGAAGCCGTAGTGAAGTTGTCTGTATTACTGGATTTGTTCACAAAGGATATCACTGATACGTATCCTTGGCTGTGCTTCTTCCTTCCTCCCTATCCACAAAGAGCTATACATACCAGCATCCAGCACATCAATCAACCTTTCTGTCTCACCTTAAATCTACAGGCCTCTTGATTTAATTTTAGTCTCTGTTTTTGCCTTTTAGACTGAAATGGATATTTGTTTTACTCACATTTTCGGCAATTGATTTTAAGCATTCTTAATTCTTGTCTTCACAGCTGTCATGACCTTATGACTGTAGATGCCATCTTTGTCATCTACAATCGTCACTCACGTGTTCACTGTTTGGGTTTAGCTTGAGAGGTGCAGCTAAAATATATAACATTAATGTAAAACTATTAGAGGTTATACTATAACTATAACCTCTAGGTGATGGTTGGCAGCACATTAATCCTGACCTTTTGTTAAAGCAACATTATGTAAGATTAACACAAGACACAGCAATATTACTGACTAGTCCAACAGCAAAAATGCAAGCTGTCTTGCAGCCTTTTATTTAACAAAGCTCTCAACAATTTCCAGCAGCCTCTTGCTTGGTCTCTCTTTTAGACACTCTTCTCAGCTTCCTCCATCAGCATCTTCTTTGATCTTCGCATCTGTCATTAGCTAAAGTTCCATCCACAGAGGCTGCTGAGACCAGTTATGCTCTGGAACAACACCGATTACACCCCCCCACCCCCCCCCAGAAGCAGCAAAATGTTGATTGAAATTGAAACAATGCAACCAACACAAGAGCACTGACAGTAGTATTTAGTAAGTTTGCTAACATCAACTCCAGATTTATAGCTATTAGCTAAACCGCTGTCTGTGAAGCCTCTGGCAGATTTCAACAACTCTGTTAACACAGCCAAACATGAAGAGCAATAAGACAAAACACAGCAAGCAGCTAATAAGTTATTACTGACTAATACAACAGAAAGAAGGCCAGCTCAGCATCTATCATGCATCCTGTTAGCTCTTCGCTCACTCCAATGAGCCAGTCTGATATTTATTCCTGTCCAGTCCCTTGCTTCCTCCTTCCTCTTTTTCATTCCCTTTATCCGCCATGATTTCCATACTGAGGTTCTTCCAAAGAACTTTTTAAATTGTACATTATTATTAATAGCTGTATTGCATGGAGCACTAGCACCTTCTGACATCATGGCCATGAAACTGGCAGAACTGACAATTAACAGGTGACAGTGATCACATAACCACCAGTGGGAACCCTTAGCTTTTCCCTTCAAGTGAGCGACTTCTGGATACCTCTCTGTCAAGGACACAGAGAGACAAACTGATTCTTTGATTTTTGAGTTATTGTGTCGGTTGATGGAATTACAGAAGTTTCCTTGGAGAAGCATCACACACTGGTAGATGGCCAAGATAGAAACCCAGGAAAGCTGAGAATTGGCAGGTTAAATAAGTTTGTGTGTGTGTGTGCGTGCAGACTGTTATTAGCCTTCCTGATTAATGATGATTTGTGATTGCTACCTTTCGTGTCAGTATGCTGAAATTGATTGTATTATGTCCTGATGTACTCGGTTGTGTTGTGTATAACTCAGTGACTGTGAACTGACTCTGGATCATTCTCTGGTCATTTGCAGCAGAAGACGTTTGCGGCCAGCCCATTCTCTGAGCCCTTCACAGTGAAGCTCCACAGTGGGATGACCCGTCAAACTGAGGACCCAGAGATGCTTTGGGTTATGGGTCCAGTGCTGGCTGTCATTCTCATTATCATCATAGTTATTGCTATTCTTCTCTTCAAGAGGTGAGTCTGACAGACAAAAGAGCAGATGTGGGTAGGTACTTTTGCATGTTTTTGCTTTTTTGCAAGTACAGTACAGTGCATAATTTTAATATGTTCATTCCCCATAGAAACCTTGCATATTACAAGGGACTGTAGGAAAAAATATTAACCTGGGAACCTTATGTTTTACCTTTTAAAAACAGCCTTCCCCAATGTTATAAATAATTTATTTGGACGCTCTCTTTGACTTGAAGCAACACGCCCTAAAATTGTGATATTGAAAGTGAAGGTACCTGCTGGCTTGTCCAAAATGCCACACTGTTTGTTCAAGATATCCTCATTGTTGCATGTTAATTGTTTTTTCAATATAGTTTATATATAGCCAAAAGCACCTAATGACCCATGGTGCAAACAAAAAGCAAAATCCTTTTTGATTCTATTACATTTCCCCCCCTAAGTTTTCACCAGGTAGAGAAAAGGGTGAGAAAAGGCCCTGCAAAAAAGTCAGCAGAATATAATTTTCTTTCCCTTCTGTACCGTCCTTAAATAAATTGAATCTATATACATGCATACATTTGTGGAATTAAATAAAAACACTGTACTAGCTCACCTCAGGTTGCTGGAAAAACTTAAAACTCCTCTAAATATCCAATCTATAGTTGATTTACAGTTAATATTCAAATTCAAAGACACTAGATGAGAAAGTAAAGCATAAAAAGTGTAGTAAAAGTGCAAATACAACATTATCTATCAGTGAAACTCAATGATTTTAAGTTGTGTTAGTTGGTTAATACAGTATTAAACATATTTAATTTTTTCAGCTGTAAACATGTTTGCATGCATCCACTCATTCTGCGTGAAATACCATTAAACAGTAGTGTTAGGATACACATTCTTTTTGTTTCATATTTTATAAAAGACAGGAATTGTTTCAGTTTACCTTGAAGGCAGTGCATGTTCACTGAGTTCATATTGTCTAGCTGACTGATCATTTTAGCACAGCCTAAGCATTTTCTTTAACACAACAGATGACAAGAACATTTACAAGAATCAGGCACCAAGAAATGGTCAGAATGGAGTATTTCAGAGTAGAGACAGACATCCGTCTTGGGTGAGCCAGCCTGAAGGTAAAGGTCCTCCGTGGCATATGGGAGAAAGGCTCTGTGAGTTGCCCTGCAGCCCTGCTCTTCCAAGCTAACAGTTGGCATCCTGTGCTGGAGTTAAACATCTGGAGCTGCTGACTGGGCTGATGGGGGCTTCCATATGGCTACTGCTCTGCTAAAAACTCTTATTCTCATTCTTCCTTTTCCTCTTGTTCTCTCTTGATGTGCGTGAATGTTTTGTAATATTTGTACTAGTAGATTTATGAGGAAGGCATCAAGTTGATTTAAGTTTTATTCTTATAAATCAAATATTTATTACATTGCTGCCCAACATGTTCCTAAACACATAATAATACAATACTATTGTAGACTGCTGAATGTATTTCCCTATCTTCCCCTTTCCTACAACTTTATCTCCTAATGGGGGTGGGTGTTTACAGCCTCGCTGCTCAGGGTCCCGTGCGGCCGATAGGTGAGTCTGGGGATGGGTCAGTTCTTGGATGCACTGCGGCACAGGTGTGGGGGATTCTGACTGGATTGACGGGTGTCTGTGGATCGACTGGACGAGGCTCGCGGTGGTGCGGTGTTTGCCCTGTGTTCGGCGCTTTTCTTTCAGTTACTTCCAGCTCTCATGGCTGTGCTGCATTTATTTTCCTTGACTGTTTTTTTTTATTTCTCTCTCAGTTGTCTTCCTATGTCAGCTGTTTATTGCTGCTCTTCAGCTGGTTGTCTCTTTGTTTTTGTTTTTTGGTTGTTTATTTTTTGGTTGCTTTTCTTCGCCCCAAGCCCCCCTCCCCATGCTCTTGCAGGTTTTATTGCATTCTGCAATTGGTGTTTCCTTCTGCTATTTTCTGTTGTCCCCACCCCCTATCCCCGTTCTCTTGCAGGTGTTGTCCTTTCTCTGTGCTGCTTGTTTGTGTGGTGTTTGTGTCCCACATCCCCATATCTGCCTCCTGTCCGGACCGGTGACAAATACATTTAAATAAATAATATAACAGACAAAGGAGTATATTAATACTCTGTGGCACAATATGGTATCCAGCTCCTCATACTCTGTACCAGGCTGGGAAGGACAGGTTTAACTATCATAACTATGTCTCTTCATTTTATAATATTTTCTTTATATATGCTTCCCCTTTGGCAGAATATTGATAGACATGATGTCTCTTTTATGCTGATGATACCACAGGTGTACCTGCCTGTCAGATCCAAGGACCCATCAAAAACTGAATGTCAAAATATCAGTGGATCATGTCAAGCCTGTTATTTAAGCCAAGTCTGACAGTTATTATATTCTGAGCAGTGCACAACAAAGCTTTAACCATCTTAGAAATATATCAAAAATAACTTTTAAAGACACCAAGACGATTTTACACACCTTCATCCCATCATGCCTGGATTAACAGCCGTTTTACTTGCTTGAAAAATCTATTGATTGACCCCAGACTGTCCAGAACTCATTGAGTCCTTGCTGCAGAAACAGAACAAAGAAACATGATCACATGCCGCTATATGTTTTAGAATACAGAAATTGAAAAAATTAAAATAATAAAATAAAGATTTTAATGGAAACTTTTAAGGCTCTTCATGACCTCTCGCCCTGATATATATCTGACTATTAGTACAGTATGCACCAGCACATACTCTGACATCCACGGGTAGAGGTCTCTTGTCTGTTGCAGAGTCCTGGCTGAAAACAAAAGGCGACAGAGTAGTCGTAGACAGGGCGCTGAGGAAATCAGGTCTGCAGAGTCAGCAAACGTCTTTGTCCATTCTTAAAACATATTTAAGCCTTTCCTAATTTTACTTGAGGTTTAACTGTCTTTTACTTCTTTAAAAGGTTTTTGTTGTTTTTATCTGTTTTCCTTTAAAAACAGAGGGTTTTACGTCTTGTGTGTTTTGTTTTACTCCGTTTGTGAAGAACTTAGAATAACTCTATAAATAAAGATTATTATTATTTCTTACAAACCAATTTATTTTCCCTTCTCCCCTGCCATGATTCCACCAAATATGATCTGGCCATATAATAGTGTGCCCGTCCTCGTATAGGTTGATTATGCAGTAGCTTATTATGACCCATATTTAAGTTTCTTGTTGCTTACCTGTACTAGCAGAAGAAGTCGGGTGACGTAGTATAAAGAGCGACAAAGTCCACATAAGAAAGTGGTGGGGTGGATGGATGTGTGTAGTAAACTCAGGCCTTTCACTCTGAAGACAGAGTTTCCAGACCTGTGTGACAGGAAATCAAAGCTGACATATTTTAAATTTTAAGTTAAATAATATTTTATACGTGACATATGTAATGTACTTATTTGAACCCAAACCCAGATCTTTTCCTAAACTTAACCAAGTGGTTTTGTTGCCTAAGGGCTCGTGTCCACCAAAGCATTTTTTAACCACCTGAAAACGCCAGCTGCTGTTCTGAAAACGCCTAGCTGGGAGCGCTAGAGCGCACTTTTGAGGTGCAGTGGTTTTTTTTCGAGATGCTGTGGTTGCTATTATACTTAATTTCCATGGAGGTGATGTGTTGCAAGTAATCCACCTAATTTTAGGGTGTATAAAATGTCATCACTAAGTAGGGTAAGTTCATTTGCTCTGGCCCTTGCTCTGCATGAAGAAAAGGCTGAAACAGACTGTACGTGGGTCTGTGAGATTTTTTGGGCGAGGAAACACCTCAGCGAGTTGGCACATCATTTCATTCAAGATCGGATGTGCTTGGTGTGGTATTTGTCCTGGCCCTCCTGCACTGTGATTTGGCGGCTGGGTAAAAAGTGACAGTGACGAGCGTAGCCTTTTTCCCAAAGCTGATCATTTTTCAACTCTCAGCGACCAGAAAAAAACGTACAGTGCACAGCACGGAAAAGATGCTTCATGGCTCGTCTTGCTGCTGGTGATTTTAATAGGTTGTAAAAACACGGCACTCCCATTGCAATGAATTGACTAATCACGCTGGCATCAGAAAAAAATGCTTTGGTGGTGGCCCTAAGCCTAACCAAACTACAATCATTTCACAGTGTTTAACACATTTGAAACGTCATGTGACTTACATAAGGTCTGGTATGCCTCTCATTGGACCGATATTTGACAGTGCTCGTACATGTGGTTTTGGGGAACATATGTTGTACTTTCCAACAGACATTTATGTTGTTTTGGGACACTTTGCAACAGACCTATTTTGCCATTTAGGTATAAGGATGTGTGCAATGTAGGAGCTTTAATTGTCTTCCTGTTTCCGTGTGTATTTTGCTAAATCTTTTTGATGTTTTGTGTAAAAGAAGTAAGAGTCCTGTCCCAAGCTCACTCAGCTTCCATAAACACAAATGAAGGGTTGAAGTCAGGTGAACTTTTAAAAAAAAATAAAAGGAAGAAGAAGTTTAGACTCTTCAGGATTTTCAGAAGCATTCAGAGCTGCTCTGAATAAAGCTGCCAATATGTTGATATGAGGAAAGGCAGAGGAACAGAAATCAATAAACCGGTCTCACATTACTTAAATCTCTGAGTGCAAAGCTCATCTCTGACTCAAAATCAGGACCATCGTCATGAAGCCAGGTTTATTCCAGGTCACTGTGTTTGTCTAAGTGTAAATCAGTATAAATAAATTAATAACTCTGCTTTATTTGTTAATGGGAACTGCACTACCAATTCGTTTGAAGGTATAATAATAATTTGTCATTTTGCCAACGTTTTTATCCAAAGCGATTAACAATTGCTATAAATGTAAACTAGGGGTTAAATGTCTTGCTCAGAGACAGATTAGTGGATGTCACAGTGGGAATCGAACCCGGATCTCCCACACCAAAAGCATACGTCTTCTATATTCTTTCATTGCCACCCCCGTACTGTGTGTACTAATGTGGCACTTTTATGGTACTAAAAGAATAAGGGTGTATGCTGAAATTCTCAGCTGGAAGGAGAAGCTGCTCAGCTGGCTGTTGATCAAAAAACACCACAGGGAGGAGTAGGAGTAGTAAGTAAGGTGCTGTAATGAGCTCTGTCAGGGTCACTTCCTGTTCGCTGTGACAGTGTGTGGCATACATGCTGCTGACAACATGTAAATGAATCCTTTCTTTCTCTGCTCCTTTGTTTTCTGTCTGTCTGCTTTCTGTGGATGCAGCAAACAAGAAAGGTTAGTGCTTCTGTCTGTTTCTACACTACTTCAACCCAACCCCCCCCAACCCCACCCCACTCACAAATCTCACTGCTCTTACTCTCAAAATAATCCTCCCTCCATGCTTTCTTTACCTCTAAACCCCTCATGCTGCTTCACTTGCAAAACAAACACCAGACCTGGAAAATTCAATCCTGATATCACCTAATGACTGACATCACCACAACCTTTTCACTCCTCTGTCTGTGTTTCTTGCCTGACCTGCATAATACATACTGACTGCCCGGACAAAAGTAATACGACTCCAGCAGTGAGCTTTGCTGCTTGGACCCCTAACAAAATCATAGAAATTTTCATAATACATTCTGCATCCCTTTTCACACCACGCCAATATGATTTTAACATTTCACATGACTAAAATATGTGGGTGATATTTGAATGGATTTCTCCACATTCCACCCACCACTTGAAGATGCAGACGCAGCATATTTATTTGGGGTTATGAAATACTGTCTTTTTCAAGGATGTGCTGTCCAGAAAGTGTGAAGCAGTTAAATTTTATTTTTTTTATTTTAGAGTATGGTATTGAGTGGTATTCTGATCCCAAAATATTTAATACAGTTTCCATCCCAATTCCACTTATGGTCACATTTGATCACAGTGGTTAGACATTTATACTGTATATTAAGCCTGTACCTGTATACCTATACCTGTACCTATATAGTTACATATTGATTTATTGTAGACATGAGTGTTGGCAGTGGCAGTTAAACTCTGCTTTATAAAATAAAATATACTCTGCATACAATGCAATTTTGTCACATTCTCCTGCTAAAATCACGTCACAAATATGGTTTTGCTTCATATTAATGTAAATACCATTTTTTTTATTTGTGCCTTCACTTCAAAATATGCTTTTGACAAGCAGTGTCAAAGATAACATGACACTGTGTTTAACAGTGAAAACCTGGAGAATATCCATTTTCAGTAATGTAGGTGGGAACTAGGGCTAAGAGAGTACTCAGCTGAAATGAGTATCCAGTACAAAAAATTTACATTTTATCATGTGTCAATATCTGTATGTGTAAATATAGCAATTTTTATATTAAAAACATGTTATGTGAATAGTTTTCTTATTATTTTAATCAAAACATGGTTCTGAAGCTCAACTCTGAGGATGTTCTGTACAATAGTTTTCTAATAAATATAGCACCTCAACCCTCTTAATTTCAGGCTTAAATTAACTCCTAGTTATCCTTGCCCATTTCTAATGTGAGGTTGATACCTTGTTTCAATTTCCCAGCTGGTCTGGTTTGCCTTCACAAAGCCAAAAACTCAAGTTTATTGAACAAAAAGACACAAATTTGCCTGTCTCATTGGGTACATTTCAAAATATCACCGTCCCGGTCACAAAAGCAAATTTTGTGGGAAATAATAGCCATTTCTATACTTTTAAGGCATTTACTATCCAGGAATGTAAATTGTTTTACAAAGTGTTATTAATCATTTCATTGGCGGGTAAAAAAGACAACAAACCCTACCAAATTTTGACCTGGATATTATGCATAATGGAGCACCGTCAGGTTCATTTTGGTGTTGGTCTGCACATCAGCAGCATTAGTATACTAATGAGGCATTTATAGATTTCTATTTTCATATTGAAAATCAAGAACAAGTGAGTATTAACCTCCTCTTCACAGGAGCTTTCTGTCCTCCCCGAGCTCACATTACCGTTTGACAGGTTTGCGCCAGTCAAATTGCCACCTTCTGTTCTTGACTGCTGCAGTACCTTGGCTTTCTTTTTATTTCCTTGTAATTTGACAAATCTGCTGAACAGTGAAATCCTACTTGGTAAAACAAGTAACATATTTTGATAAACATTAAATATTATAAATAACAACAATAAAACATTAAAAAATACAGTAATAAAACTGACTTGACAGTGGTCTGAGACCATCTCTTCAAGGCAGACCATGGTCCGCACCAGAGTTTCAGTCAAGCGTTCACATCAATCCTAACAAACCACACCAAAGGGCTAAAAGCTACAGGATTTTGTTCAACCAAACTAAACAAAGGTAGGTGTGAACACACCCTGAAGATCACTAATTAAACATGTATCTTGTTTTTCTAATCTGTACACAAACAGAAATGTAAAAACAACTGTTTGTGCTTGTGCTGGATCTGTTTCTTGACAGACAACAGGAGGTTTTGCTTTTGTTGTCTGCACAAAACATCGATGGTCACTGTGACAAGACTTTAGGAAGGTAGACACAGTTCCTGCGCCCTGCTGTTCACTAAAAAAATAGTTTTAGCACAGAACTCCCCATCAAACTGGACTTTATTTTTGTGTACTGATTAATCAAAGCAGAAACAACTTCATCCATCCATCGTCAACCGATTATCCTGTGTACTGGGTCGTGGGGGGGCTGGAGCCTATCCGAGCTGACATTGGGCGAAAGGCGGGGTACACCCTGGACAGTCCTGTCCAACCTCGACAGGTTGCCAGTCCATCGCAGGGCCACACATACACAGAAAACAACTCACAGTCACACCTAAGGACAATTTAGAGAAATCAATTAACCTAGCCTGCGTGGGAGGAAGCCGGAGCAACCAGAGAAAACCCACGCAGACACGGGGAAAACATGCAAACTCCACACAGAAAGGCCAGGGCGACCAGGGTTTGAACCCACAACCTTCTTGCTGTGAGGCGACAGTGCTAACCACTGCTCCACCGCACCGCCCTGAGAAAAAACTTGTTAAAGCTAAACATAACATTAAATGTCCTTTTTTTGAGTTAGACATTCATTGCAGAATAAGTTATTTTCCTTTCTGAAGAGAGAAAGTTCAGTCTTCTGTCTTCCAGTTCCCGCAGAAATCCAGTCCAATTAGACATTTAGCATCTCGATACAGCACGAAAATAAAAATATCTCAATTTGTGTTCTAAATATACCTATTATGTCTATCTTAAACCTTTAATTAGTTTAATTAAATAATATGTGTATTAAGTAGCTTAATGGAATGCATAATGAAGGATATGCAATAAAACTACAGATTTACAGATGTATACATAAATTACTAATCTAATCTAATTTGATACAAACATTTTCAACCAAATTTTACTATAAAATAAGTTATGAAATACAAAGTAACTATACATTGCTTCAATCAAGTAAGTATTCATATTGAAAACAATTTGAATGTTTTTCTCACCTTAACTCCTATTAATTAGCAAAGGTTTCCTTGCAAAACCAGAAGGTTGAACCCATGTTTGAACACAGTCACCATACTGTTAATAGTCACATGGGAAAATTAGGGATTTTAATAAGCAATGCCCATATTTCAACCTCCCACCATAAACCCAACATAGTGTGAAATTCACTGCTTCACTGACTTACACTGATTTCACTCAAGAGGTCTCCCAAAAGGTTGAAACCATGTCATTTTATAACCTTCAATAATAGGATTTCAGCATCAATGACCTAGCCTGCCCCATTTCACTTACATCTGATTTCTAACCACCATCTACTGTGATGTACAATAACTGTTTACAGCAACCACTAGAACGTGTCAAGAGCTCCCCTCATAAAATTGAATTGCAAATGACTTTTTCAATTACTTTTTCAATATCAACAATATAAAAACATATCAACTTAATTTTAGGATATATTATAGATCTGTTACAAGCAGTGTTACCTAGGGATCCACTTTTCAACACCTTATTTCTTACCTACATCAGAGCCTTGGTTTTTGCATCTCTCCATCTGTATTTCTGTAACTTTTTGCTGATCACACTAGCTTGTTTCTTTAACATTTTGGAATGTTCTGTTTGTATGATGTGTTGATACTTGTGCAAAAAATACTATAAAGTACAATTATAAATTATGCTCCCTTTGTTTCTACTGCAGGGAGCAAGATCAAAATTAGGTTCCAGGGATTTTATTTTACCCCCAACAAAGTCCCTTTTCTGGGGGTAGTTCTTTCTGTCATGCCAATTTATGCAATAGCTCGTAAAATCAGTTTACTTGCTTTAAAGGCTTGTGAAGACTACACGACTTTCAGCGTCGGCCAATCGCCGTGCTGTTCAGACTATCAAACTTGCCATCTTGTAACGGGAGTCTTGAAGTCATTGTAGCGTTCACACTACGTGACTCATCGGTGACAGGGGGTCACACACTAAACAAGCTCCCACCAAATCACCTGTCAGCTCTCCAAACCATGTTTTTTCAAGAAAACGCATGTGAAATGTGAAACAGGAAAATGATGTGAACCTACACATGAAACAGCTGTTGTTTGTTATTATAAAGATAGCCATTATAAAGAGAAAGAATATGGGTGAAAGAATGGATTAGCACACTCAGGTAGCAGGGATTGTCTGAGCTACAGAGAGAGCTGGAGGGTAGTAAAAAGTGTTTTGCAGTGAAAAAGTAGCTGCCTGCTCTGCCAGCTGCTTTCTCTCATTGGTTGGATGTGGATGTGGAGGTCGAGTCGGCAACTCCTCCAGATGTTTGGCATGCTAGATATCTGGCTGGCATCTGCGACACGTCAGGAAACCGTTTTGATGCGTCACTGAGTAGTTCACACATAACAACTAGTGACTAATTGACCTATTTTTTCCAGATCTTTAGCCCACCGTAAAAACGCACACAACAATGGGCTGAAAGAACCTTTTAGTTCTTTGAAAATTTACTTTGAATTGAAAATTGTACTTTTTGGTGGAAATGCGGCTATACATTTGTAAACTCAAATGTAACACCATCTTAACCTTTTCAGAATTACAACTCTGTCAAATCTGCTCCTTATCACTACCTTTTATCGTTTTATCCTCAAACATTCAGCGACGTTCATCATGGGTCCTCACTTCTATCACTCAGACAAGGGACATGTACTTACCAAACAGGGAATCATCTTTCACTTCAGCAGCATTTAGAGGAAACAGGATTTACTCATGACGCACAGTATGTCAACTGTCAGATGTATGGAAAGCAACTATTAAATGTCTAGAAATAATTAACAGTAACGGTTTAAAAATAAATCCAATATATTAGTATATTATAGTGTACTATGATACTGCAAAAAATAGATGACTGATCCTTTCAATAACCTCATAGAATCTCCATTAGACCTAAAAACACACAAGTTACTTTTCCTCTCTGTAAGAAAAAAAGAAAATGTAAAAAATTAAATAAAATTATATTTCAAATTGTGTGTGATTTGACATAAACTACTAACTTTTGATTATCGTGGCCTGCCCTAACTTGATCACATAGTTACCATCTCTATTCATCCCACTGCTTCTTTCCCCCAGGAAACGAACATCTCCAGCCAAGGACGAGCATATGGCGGGGGTCAAGGACTCTCTGCTTGCCCACTCCTCAGACCCTGTGGAGATGAGGAGACTCAACTATCAGACACAAGGCATGAACACACACACACATACACACGCACACATAAACAAATGTCCCAAAATTATCTTTCTGTTGTACCCTATAGATGTGCACAGATTGTGGCCATAATAATACAGATATTCTCAAATCTGCCATCCCACCCTCCTTTACCACATTTAGGTAAAGGGTTAAAAAACAAGTTAAAAAAAAACAAGTATATCATTAAGGTTAGGGGACCTTTGTAGTCATGGTTACAATAGTAAAAACGTGGTTAAGATTAGAAGATGATCATGGCCATGCTTTTTAAAAAACAATGTTGACTGTCATGGAAATGAACAGCGGTGTCTTATGTTGAAGTAAGATGTTTTGTTCATCCGTCTGCCCACCCCCACCTCCTCCCTATCCAGCCTTTTTGGTTCTGTAACTTTCTCCATTGCTCCCATCATAATAATGTTTTGTTTTACAAACCCTGCAACCCGTTTCCTTTTTTAATTTCTCTGTCTGTAACTGTCTTTCTCTGCTTTACTTTGTCTTTGTTTGCTCAGTCACACTCCTTTCTGACTATTTCACTTATTACCAGTTACTTTTATCTGTATCTCTCCTACACCCATACAACTACTTCTCTTCTCTCTGTCTTTCAGTGGGAGGTTATAAACTCACTGTTTGTCATTGTTTTCTCTTCATGTTCCTCTCTCAATCAGAGGGGTGGCTTTTACGTCTGGTAGCAGTAGGAGGAAATTTGGCAGATGTTGTTTACACCAACATAAATTCATCAACTCAATTGACTGCCATACTTAGTTCCCTGGCAGTGAAAGCTCACTGGGTGGCTTAGAAGTCTCGGAAACTTCCAGTTTATTCACAACTAACACAAATAAACTGACAGATGATGTCATCTTTACTCATGCTATGAAGTCAAAACTGTGAAAGAAATTTTACTGTAATTGAGTATTTCCATTATATATTTATTTATTTATTTATATTCTATATTAATAAGGAAAATACTTCACTCCACAACATTTTATTTGACAGTTGTGGTTAGTACCAAATAAGTACTAATGTTATTTTACTTTTTTATTAAGTAGAATGTTAAATGTGCAACTTTTACTGATGTGAATGGATAAGTATGTGTTCAACTAAAATAGTTTTTGGTAATATTTGAAATAGTTGATGTGAAAATAAAATAAAAATACAATATATTTAATTGTCACTTCCGTGTGAGGCAATAGTAACTGTAATTAAATACAAGGTACACTGAATTTGTCTGCAAAAACACAAAAACAAAAACAAAAATTTCTCTGCTGCCATAGGTCTTTTGGGACAGGTAGACAAATTCTTCTTTTGTTTTTTAATTGTTTGCTACAGTATTGCCATACTACATAGTTCAAGTGTTACCATATCATTTTTTCACCCAGTGGTACTAGAGGAAAGTTCAGGGTCTCACTCAAGTTATTAGGCTTCATCCTCTGGTGACCTTGAATATATTTCGTAAATTTCATGAACTTAAATGGGACCTGTTATGCTCACTTTCAGCTCTAGATTTTTATTCTGGGACTCCAGTAGAGTAGCTTTGCATGATTCACAGTTTCACACTTTACAGCAGAAATAAATGTTTACAGCCTGGTACAAAGAACTGTTTTGTTCTCTGTAGATAATGTCTCTCCTCATGAGAACTGTAAAGTGGATGAACTCACCCATTTTAATTATATTAAGGCTTAATATTATGCATAATAAAGGACATGGCCAATTTGGGTGGCAGGTGGGTGTCATTAGGTGGTTCACCAACCAGGCTTCATTCAGCCCACCTCAGCTCCACCTCTTCGCCTATTTTTGGATTAGCCAGTCAGATACTGCCATGTGAACAGCCAACACTGTAAGATTATACACTATATTCCCAAAAGTTTTGGGTCACCTTCCTTTACATGCACATGGAGGTTAATAACATCCTATTCTTAATCCGTAGGGTTTAATATGGAGTTGGCCTACCCTTTGCCGCTTCATCTCTTCTGGGAAGGCTGTCTTCAGGAGTTTTGGAGTGTGTTTATGGGAATTTTTGACCATTCTTCTAGAATTTCATTTGTGAGGTCAGGCACAGGTGTTGGACGAGAAGGCCTGGCTTGCAGTCTCTGCAAGTCTAATTCTAGGGTGTTCTATCGGGTTAGGGTCACGACTCTGTGTGGGCCAGTCAAGTTCTCAATTTTCAAGCATGAAAATTGTCTAAATTGTCTTGGTATGCTGAGGCCAAGTCCAACTCTGAAAAACAACCCCACACCATAATCCCCCCTCCACCAGACCTTACACTTGGCACAATGCAGTCTGGCAAGTACTGTTCTCCTAGCAACCACTACACTCAGAGGTCTGTAGCTATTGACAGAAAGTAGGCAACTTCTTCACATTGTGGGCCTCAGCATGCGCTGACCCCGCTCTGTGATTTTATGTAGCCTACTACTTTGTGGCTGAATTTCTGTTGTTCCCAATTGCTTCCACTTTGTTACCACTAACAGTTCACTGTGGAATATTTAGTAGTGAGGAAATTTCACAATGGATTTATTTTACCACACTTGAATTAACAGAGCTCCTGAGAGCGACACATTCTTTCACAAATGTTTGTAGAGAAAGTCTGCATGCCTAGACTTGATTTTATACACCTGTGGCAATGAAAGTGATTGGAACACCTGGATTCAATAAATCGGCGGGTTTCCCAATAATTTTGGCAATATAGTGTATGACAAAATAGGGAAAGCACTGTAGATTCCAATATACAAATATTTGCTCCCATTCACTTTTATTGAAGCTTGAACAATGGACAGCCTACACAATATACACACAGAGGGACAGACAGTAAAGGTAATGTTGCTATAGACTGAATAAAGAATGGTACAAATATTTATAGTAATGTGTAGGATAATAATCGAAATGTTAATGAGAATAATAATAATAATAACAATGAGACCTAGTAGCAATAATTGTAGCAGAGGGTGTCGATCAGGAACAGGAAGTGATAGGAGGAGAGAGGAGAGGGACGAGAAAGCACACGACTACGGGAAAGGGAAGAAGTTGAGTTAGTAACATGCATTAATGGGATGAGGTTGCAGACAGAGGGAGAAAAGAAGAGAAAGGAGCCCAGTGCATCATGGGAAGTTCCCGGCAGTCCCGAACCCAAACTGGAACCTGGTTCCACAGGAGAGGAGCTTGATAGATGAACGCTCTGGCTCCCATTCTACTTTTGGAGACTCTAGGAACCACAAGTAACCCTGCATTCTGGGAGC
>JAPMOB010228733.1:0-16313 GCA_029875015.1 Lepomis gibbosus | reverse complement strand
TTTGGTTTCATACAGTTGTAGTAATGGCGAGTTGTGTTTATTCACCTCATCGCGTTAAAATCGCCTTCTCGCGTTGTGTGAACACTTGCAGCGAATGCACTCGCGCGTGGAAAGCGCTGCGAGGCGGAAAATCGCGTTTGGTGTGAACACGGCATGACTTTATTTTCCAACCTCTTTCTGCCATTTCATTGGTGGAAAGCATCACTCCTTGTGTACAGCCACATATTGCTGCCATTAGTGGCTTCCAGTGTTCAGAATTGCCCAGTGCACCAGTCTCCCATATCTTTTCTGTAATGAATTAATTTCTTTCATGCGTCTCCCTCTCCTCATTAGCTATGAGCTGCCTTTTGACCGCCACGACTGGATCGTTGACCGCTGTGGGAAGGAGGTCCGCTACGTCATTGACTACTATGACGGTGAAATCAACAAAGACACCTACCAGTTCTCCATACTGGATGTACGCCCCGCGTACGACTCTTTAGAGGCTGTCTGGGACCGCATGAAGGTTGCCTGGTGGCGCTGGACCTCCTAAAGGACTCGAACACAAACCCACTGTGTGAATTCAGTCACACGCATACAAGGACTGTGAAACTGGCGTTCTTCGTTTCAGCTCTTTCCAAAATGTGTGCTGCTGTGAAAAGAAACCATAAACTCATGAAGAAAAAGAAATTGACTTAGATGGTGTTAGTTACAGCAGAACCTCCCTCAGTTCTGCTGTATGAAGCTTCATGTGCTAATCATCATTGATTTCAGTGGAAAATATCATTTTTGGGTTTGCGTTGAAATTAACAGGAGTTCACCACATGTTTGTCACATGGGGCTCATACTGTCTCTGGGTATCTGTTCAACTGCATTAACTCTGTTCCCACTTAAAAACATACCTAAAGAAGAGCTTACTTAAAGGGACACTCCATCAATTTTACATTTACAATTACGTTCATCATGAAAACTACTCAGCATCTGTGTTTTCTTCAATCAAGTCTGAGTCAAAATGCACAGTCATTCAGCAGGCAGCAGGGAAGGTTGAAAGAAAGATGCTGTGGTATTGCATTATGGGAAATGTAGAATCCAGCAGTGTTGGATCTTCTCTCAAACTAGAAATGTCAGGACACCTCAGCCATGTTACATTTATGGAAATGGAAACTAAATTGCTAGAGTACATGATTTTGAACTGCTGAGACTTAATGATGTTTCAGTACACTAGTGTTGCTTCTGCTTATCTCATTTGGTCTTAGAATCAATTTGTCATTCTTTGGAAACAAACATTTACCACACACCCAAACTCCATGACCGAAAGTTGTGCTGCGTGTCCTAACCACTTGGCCCCCTCAGACACCTCAGTTTTAAATATTTTTCAGTGAGGTTCTTTCTGCCATATCTTCCCTTTCATTGAACTGCCAGCCTGCTGACTTCGGCTTACACTTCTATTTGTGTTCCAAATATGCTCGCAGTCAATAACCTGCAATGTTGGTATGTAAGTTTAGTTGTGCTTCTATTCCGGTTTTAATTTATTTGTTTATGAATGAGTGTAGACTTCTGTGTGCAGAATCTTGATGCTTTTGTTCCCAGAAAGTGTTCTTGTATCTAAAAATGATTTTAACTAGCTCTGATGGTCAACTGACTTCTCAATAAAGATGGTTATCTTCTGCATCTGCATTTGCCTTTCTCTTGGAAATGTCAGTTTTTACGTGCACATTCCACAATAGAGAATGTTCCAGAGAATACATTACATGGGCTTTGGACACATTAATAACGAAAGATAAAAAGTGATCTTTATAGAAGTGCCATCAGTTGCACCAACTGCTCCTGGGAAGCTGGCTATTTGCATGAGTTGTGTTTGCGTCTGTTGATTATGCGGGAGGTTGTTGGAAAGTCGATGAAACGAGTGACAGTGTGTGGAGCTGTAGGTGCCAGAGTTGTTTTCATGACATTGCTGCGTTTGTCCTGTGGCAAATAAACAAAGCATCATCACAACCTTCAATTTAGCTGAAACCTCACTGCTGCGTAAAGTCAGTGGTGAGATGACGTCGCTCACCAGCTCACTGACAAACATGCCTGTGCTGTCCGGCCCCGTCTAATTAAGCGCACGCCGTCAAATAATTCAGAAACATTCTTCCTCTCCTGAAAGACGCGCGCATGTCTCCGTCTCCTCAGCGCCATCACAAGCCCCTACTGGCTGCTCCTAACCACCTGAGAGAGCTCTGGAGCTGTCCTACATAACCTGGAGAGTGAGAGCGCTGCTTAGGAAATTTGATAACTTGCTTTTTAAGTTTAAAAGTAGGAGTAAAATTTATGAATTCTCATCACTTAAGACTAAAATGGCACTTTGAGAAGCTTTGTAATAATAATACCGACCAATGACCGACCGTCATTGTTGTTACAACTAACTTAGACTCTATAGCCATGAACTCGCTTACCTTGTAGCTTACAGCTAAAACAGTGGTACTAAAAACTTGCATGAAAGCTATCTACAGAAACACACAATAAACATGACTTAAGTTTGATGAGTTAAAAAAAACAAAACTTTATTACCTCAAAATTATTTTCATCTTCTAAAACTGTCTTTGCGAGCCACAGGGTGCCACTTTTCCCCATGTGGAATAAAGACTAAACTGAGCATGTGCAGGGTGAATCAGGTGATTCCTAACTGGACTTGTTACAACCTGTGTAACAACCATCCCTGGTCTCCCCTACTCCTGATTGATTCATTTCATTTACCTGAAACTTTTATCCAAAGAGACTTACAAATGCTATTTACTATATGTCAGAGGTCGGATGCCTGGGAGCAGCTCGGGGTTAAGTGTATTGCTCAGGAGCACACTGGCGTATGCTTAGACCAAAGGCACACGTCTTATCCACTACGCCATCACCACCCTTTAAGAATTTCTCATTCCTTCAAAAATCAGATTAATTTATTTAACACTCAGCATATTTCAAACATTGCTCTAAATTAGCTTCATAAAGCAATGAAATGAAAAATCCATTCATGCCATAAAAAGTGCCCCAATAGTGGTGAAAGACATCACTAATGTCAAATCCTGCTTTGTAGAATAGGCCCTTAAAACTTTTAAAACATCTGTGTGCAAGAGGCAACATGACATTAACCCTCATATACAACCTTAAACTAAAAGTATCAAATATGACCTGTGAAAATAACATTAAGTAGATCTCTCTCTAATCGTTGGATGGTGCTACTTGGTCTGTGTTTGCACTTAAATGGCCTGAAGCAAAAAACAAACAAACAAACAAAAAAAAAAGTAGATATTTTGAGGCAGGTATGTGGAACACACCAGTCTGAAGGGACAGTTTTCATGGAAGCTTGGGATGGACAAATTGGATTTAAACTAAACCAACAACACGAAGTTAACCTGGCTGAACTGATCATTTTGCTCAATGAAACAGATTTAGACAAAGTGATGCAGTTTTGAAGCTGAACACAAGAGGGAGGTGTTTCACTAGAATTGGCATTTTTGGTTTGTAGAGGAAGGGCACAATAAAAACATCCCACATGAACAAAAAAAAAGCAATTTTGTCATGAGTCCCCTGCTTTTGTTTTTGTCATGTTATTTGATGGATACCATTAGAGTCATCACTCCCTCGCAGGTAATTAAGTGTGACTTCATTCACCCCACAAATCTGAAGGAACATTCTCCTACCTTCTCCTGTACACATTATGGGTGTTATACAGGATTCATATATGCAAATGTATGTTGTATGTGTTGCACAAGTGAAACTGATATATTATTCATGGGAAAAAAATCAGTAGTAGCCAGGCTTAGTTATAGTTGAATGAAAGTACTGTTGTGGTTGCTGTTGATGCCTTCAGACACTGAATATCATCAGGATGTTGTTTCTTTGCCACCTATTTCTGCCTATTTCTGCTTGTGAGGCACATGTTTGTTATTGTCAATTCAAGGATTACTTGTTTTGTTTAAATGAAGTGGATTGTATTAGTTCTCTTTTTTATCTTCCTGATTATAAAAGTTTATTCGACTTCATTTCAGTTGCCTAAAGGAGTCTGGTGCAAAACAAGGCAGATTAACCTAATCTGCGTTTTTAAATTAAAACGGAGACCTTTTGCTACGTTTGCACCTCCCGTTCAGACTAAAACGATGAAAACGAAGACCTAAAACGGAGAAGTTTGGAAACGCTTCCGACCCTGTTTTGCGTTTTAAAACTCAGGAGGGCGTTTTAGTGAAGACTGGCGAAAACGGAGGACTTTAGAAACGATGACGTAGACGCTCATGCTCTGCTCTCTGATTGGCTCTTGCAAAGCAGAGACACGATGCTACTGGCCAGGTTTTTCACATGCAATTTTTATTAAAATATTGTGTACTGGGCAAATAACACTTATCTGCCTACACTTTTACTGTGCATTTCTGTTTTCTGCTGCCACACTCATGTGTTACATTTACTAACAGTCCCAGCTCGTTATTGGTGCATACAAAAAAACCTGCTTCGTCTGTATTTATTTATTTATTTCACAAAATCTTCTGTACCTACGAAATAGACCACCTGCTTCATGTTTGTACCGTCACGCGCATGCCCAGTGTACCTGAAAGGCCAACAGATGTGAGTTTTCAGTTGTTTTAATGTAGACAAAGATCAACCCCAAAACGCAGCTAAACCTTTGGTGTGGATGGAGATCTTATTCGTTTTAATTCTCTGTTTCTAAACGGAGTAGTGTGGATGGGGCCTCAGTATGCGTGCCTCACTTTAAGTCGGGTCAGTGTTAGAAGTTACAATGTCATTGCCATTGCTTTATGGGTGTTTGTTAAAAAATCAAGAAAAGTTTTAGTTTGACTGAGCCCTCACACTGGAGAGGACTGAACTGTTGACTGCGGTCGGAAAAAAGACACGGACATACAGAAAAGCCCTAATTTGTTCAGTAGTTGATGAGTTTTTAAAAATATATATTTTTATCACTTATTTACGACTTTTTTCAATTTGTCACATGTGGTCATGCTCTGATTTTTTTTTCTCAGATAAACTGCTAGTAGGAGAGGCACATTATGAGCTACTGCATGTCGTCATGTGGTCTCGATCTCTGCCTCTAGTGGTTTAAGCACTCAATGACATTTCCGTTATCAATAAAATAAGCTGTATACAGTGTTTCCCACAGGATTTTAAGGGACTATGGACCTTCTCATAAGGGGGTCCGGGGGCATGCCCCCCCCAAAAAATAATTTTGTACATTTTAAAGTTAAATGTATTAATTTGGTGCAAAATTAAGAGGCTATCTATGAAGAACTTTGTACGCTTGTAAACAATGTTGTGCTCTAATAAACTATTTAATCATAACCCCACTGTATCGCTGTAAATGGTGATGAAACAGCAACAAAAGTCAACAGATTTATTTAATGTTTTTCCAAAAACCCTTAAATTAAAGAATAGTATCAAGTAGTAGTAGTAAAAGTATTGAGAATATTTTTTTATTGGACACATATGAAATATGTTTTATACTTTCTGTGAATATAATCCAATTAATCTTATTCTTATTTCCATAGTGTATTAACACCTTATTTTGAAAACCTGGCGATGTCACATGTGTATCCTCGCGCAAAATTCATTGAGTCCGACCACAGTCCAACCCAATTTGTTAAATAACGTTGTATGTGGTTCTCGTATCTGGATAAAGTCGCTAACCTGCCTGTCAGCTCGCTCTTGGCTGTTACATTGGATTTACCATAAATGTTTTAATACGTGCGCACACCAAATTTAGGCGCAGCTAGCTTAATTGCCTTCTCACAAACCTCAAAAGTTACCTCAAAAGAGGTGCGAGCTTACAGCAGCGCCCACAAAACACAACCTTAGAGGTCTGAAATGTTATTATGAGGTGTGTAAAAATATTTTTGGTTCATTTTAAAATGATGGCGGAGCAAATTCGACTACGGCGGGCCGCCATGGTCTCATTAATTAATGGGAAACACTGGTATATGTGTTGGGATGTGCTCAGTTTACCTTTACAGAGGTATGTGGAATGACCACTACTGACTCTGGGTTTCGCTGTGTGTTCAGACACCAGATCTTTCTCAATCTGCGATTTCGGACCGGAAGTTTATTTGCTCCAACCCTTTTATCGTGGGAGCTGTGGGAGCTGACAAGGGGGAACTTAGGTAGACAAATGTTTTTCACATTGTCCAGTGGTGATGACAAAAATGATCATCCTGCAACTGCTGTTGTTTCAATAAGTCAAGATATGGAATATGTGGTTAATTCATCAATACAATGGCAACATGAAAACTTGCTCTCTGTCCTCAAATGCCTTTATGCAACCTCAAGAAATGTAAAATAAAACCGACTCGTGCTTCCAGTCCAAAGTGCACATATGGCTGCTTTGAATTTCTGATTAGCTGTGGGTCATTTATGTAGGTAGAAAGAGCAAGAGCTGAAAGCACCATGAGGGTGGCAAACAACATGTCTTGTTGCTGCTGCATTGCATTCTGGTCTATTCAGTCAGTGGTGAAGTCTCTCTGCCCTTTTGCCTAATGGATTCCTGTCTGTATGATTGTTGAACGTCAGGGCAGGGCAAAAACATCTCTCTTTAAATCTAAAGGGGCCTGACACCTGACATTTACTGTCCATGTTGAAGACAACATGATGTCTCAACATGACGTCTCATTGGCCCGTCATCCATAGGAATAAGGACAAAATGGATCCAGGATGCATCATACATCGACAGCTCTTCTTTCTCCTTTAAATACATGTCTGTGTGGGTCGACCATTGAGAAATGCGTATGTTGCCTGAAATAATGTGCATGTTGATTTCCCCTGTGTTTCAGGGGGGCCAGATAGCTGCATAGCACACAGCAGATGTCAAAACAGCCCCTGGCATTCTGTGTGAAAGTCAGATATTTTATCATATCTGCTCTCTGCAGTCCCCATTTCCATACCAAAGACGGGCCTTTCCAGCACTGTGTCTGCCACCGGCCACCCGCTACCCCACCATTACCCAGCTCTGTCCACGAGTCCGCTCACTATCAGCATCAGAAATCATCTTGTTAGAGGGGGAGGCCACTCTGTTTGCTGTTTTACATCAACAGGGCGTGTTTGCTGGCTTATCTGCTAATCAGTGTGAACATGTAATCATTCAGATGTGTGTGTGTGTGTGTGTGTGTGTGTGTGTGTGTGTGTGTGTGTGTGTGTGTGTGTGGGTGTGTGTGTGTGGGTGTTGGGACCCAATGTCAATTCTCATATGTGTCTGCTTGAGCTATTATTTCAGCTCTGTATCGATTTGCAACAGTTTGAAGTGGAGAGGCCTACGTTTGCTTTCAGGTTAATTTCAGTTATTATGATTTGGACATGCTCGTTTAAATGAAGCCATTAAAGGAAATCACGGAGCTGGTAAGATCTTGGAGCCAAAACTGTGCCTTAACTGCAAGTAGAGCAGGAGAAATGTAGTAATGGAACATATACATACTGTATATATGTACCTATATATACTGTTTATTGAATATTCTTTCCATACTGAAGATGATGTACAATCATCAGCACGCATCACTGTGCAATGCATGCTGGTTAGCTTTCTGTGCGATTTAAACCTTGCCGTGATGTAACCTCACAAGATCAAGGCGGCTGCAGTTTTTGGAGCCAGTCGCCACAGCTGCAATCCACGGACTTCAAGACCTCAGGGCAAGATGGGACACGCCTGGCTGTCCCTTGATCTAAGAGCCCACTGGCTCATGTGTTTGACCATAAACATTATGTTTGATACAATCTCTTCATTTTCTGTTTAACTGTAAATATTTCTTGACGGTTTATTCATATCTTCTCTGCTTGATAACAAGTTTTATCCGCCAGCTGCTTGTTATTTCTTTTACACATGCACTCCCCGAGCTGTAGGCAAACCGATATGAAACGATACAGCAAATAATGCAGTAATATGAAGGTTACAGATAAAGATTAATGCATTTTTATACCCAATATAACTCATCTTTAACAATAATTAATGGAGACGACCAGCTGAATGGATTGGTCTAACATTCTGATCTACTGTAAAGTAAATGTTAATGTGATGTCCTGTACAGACTGAGAGTAGAAACAGGAAGCAGCAGGGCTGTAGGAACGACTACAACTAGGAGACCCACAGAGCTGTCAGTCCAAATGCACTTCAGATCCCCTTCTGTTGCTCTTTCAGCTGATCAAAGCGTTGTAAAATAATAGGGTTCAATTAAAATGTATGTGTGTCTCACAGTTCTCAGGTGTCAGTGTTTACAACAATGGGTTTTCCCACGCCTTTCAGGTGACAGTTCATTTATTTTAACTTTGGACTTTTCCCATTGTGCTCATAGAAAATGAATGTGTGGCTGCGGCTCGACCCAGCTCATGGCTTTCTGTGTTTCCACTCTGACAGATGGAAAATGTCTGTCTTGACTGCAGCATTTTGTTACTTCCTCCTGCTGCACCACCTGCTCTAGTGCACGTTCCAGGCTAGGTGATCTCAAACAAGCCTCCTGTTAAAGACCCTGTACACCTATGTAGGTCACTTCACACCTGAATTCCTTGATGATGTGTGTTAACACTCTTTTTGAATTACAGCTTGGATTTCTTTTTTTTTTACACCATTTTTATTGGCTTTTGAGGTTTGCTGAACTCATGTAACTCAAAGCTCTGCCAAGTTTAAAAGGGCCTTTAACAGCGTTTGGTGGTCAATGAATGGAGCAACTTCACATAATCAGTACTGTATCTGTAAACTCATTTTTATTGCCAACAAACAAACAAAGCCATATTTATTTCTGTTTCTGTTATTATGCTATATTTTCTGTAAAAAAAAAAATCTGTGTAACAGTTTCATGATGCCACCTACAGTAGGAAGGAGGTTTATTTCTCTACAGTGGTAAATAATATGGCAAGCTGAACAGAATATAGATGAGTAAATATCAATTTGATAAAGGGACCAGGAGTATTCTGGAATCTTGTGAAATGTGAAATAATTGAGTTTATTGAGAAGTAATCTTCGTCCTGGTTATGGAGATGAGCTAAAGCGGAGGCTTTATCACAAGATTTCAATTTTCTGTTAGACTTCTAGCTGCTCTTAAAATGAGCTTGTGTTTCATTCTATTTGAAGAATAACATTAAAAAAAGGGCAGCAGCTACATTTAAGCTCAACACACAAATAAATTAATATCGCAAGTCTCTCGATATAAAGGATAAAAACATCTTTTGCCTGTGGAATGAATGAATGAATGTGGAACAATAGAGCAATACATTTATCAAAATCATCAAATCAGCTAAAAATCCCTGCTGCCTTGTAAGTGGGCTTCTACTGAACAGTGTCAGAGAAAACAGTGTCTTTGAATGCATGGATACAGTTCATCTATTTTTCATTCACTTCTTCATTTATTTTTAATTGACTTACAAAACTATTTGGAACGACTGTTGGCATGAAGAGTGACTCTGCAATGTGTTCAGTGTTTACGTCTCTATTTGACATTTTCTTCCATCTGACTCCCTTGGCTTGTATGGTTTTTTGAGTTTGTGTGTCCTCATACTTTTGCTGTTCTTTACTCAGATTTCTGATCTATTCCTCTCAAGAGCGACATTATCAGTTGTTTCAGCATGTGACCCACAATGACATCTATTTAAGTGACAAAGCCCTCTAATGGTACTCAGTACGAGTACAGAGGAGAAAGTCAGGTGACGCCCTTATGCAGCTATAAAGTCCACATTGGGAGCAGGTGGGGTGGATCAAAAAAACATTAAATTTTAACACAGGAGATCACAGTGTCTGTATTTTAATTTTCTGTATTTTTAGGTTCCTGAAATAGGGCTGAAATAAATAGGCTAGCAGTAAAGCACTTGTCAGTGTGTGTGTTTATTCTCTTTTTATTTGTGTGCAAAAAATACAATGCTTTCTATTCCTGCTGTGGCCATCCATGCACGGCGGCGCATATTCATTATTGTCATGGGATGCAACCTCAGCCTGACTTCCAGCGATACTGTCTGTGTGTTAAGCAGCGTGTGCGCGAGTTGTGAACCTGAGTGATGCTCCCTTTAATTAGAAGAAAATGCACTACTTACTTTAGACCAGGTTTTTGTTGGTCAATGGCGCAATCGCTTTCTGCTGCCTCAAGATAATAATGCACAACAATGGTCAGTCTCCACAGGATTTCGTCGGCCTTTTTAGTGATTGTTATGGTCTATAATGCCTGATTTTGAGGCAGCTTCTCTAAAACATTGCGATGAAAGTTGCTATGTTCCAGGGTGTTGTTTTGCGATGAAATTGTGGGAATAAGTAAACCCTGCAAAGGTAGATGTGATTTTTTATTATAATTATAGTTAAATCATTAAACAGTTCCTCCAGGATTTTGCAGGCCGAACCACAACCCTGCATATTTAAACCAGTTTACGTTGATTCTTTCAGCACTTGCAATTGCGATCATGTCAAAGACTTAAATCACTCAAAATGATTTGTCTCGTCTGATGTCCTCCATGCATTTCCACCATTCTCTCCACATGTTTTGCTGTGTTTTTCCTTTTGTGTTCATCAACAATACTGTAGAGTTTACCATGCTTTGGAAAGAAGATCCTGATATTGTTTTTCACAGCCTTTGTTTTTGGCAAATGTAACACGTTGGTAAGACACGTCTGCAGCGAGTTTTACGGTGACAAGCTGACGTATGACAATGTTTCACGGGAAACGCAGATGATGTGTCAAATTTGCGAAAAAGTTGCTATGATTGGTCAAAATTGCAAGTTGCGCTGAATTCACTGGGATTCGTTGAGTTTGTGTTAATGTTTGCAATCGAGACATTAAGAAATCCTGAATGGACTGCATGGGTGCACAGATAGGTGCATTTGCTACTTGCACAATGTGGGCCCTGGGTGTGAATATGAAAACTGTATGTGTCGGACACTAGTAATGCTACTTACGCTGCATCACTTTGCCACTTTGCGTTGGGTGTAAACAACCCGTTCTAAATCTCCTGCCTCATCACATATTGATGCATGGTCAAAACCCATTGCTGTCAGTTTGTAACGCCCTGGGTATCCCTATAGCATCATAGTTCAAGCAGTGGGGGAAGCCCTGTAGCTTTTAGTAGTAGTTATAGTAGTAGTTTAGTAGTTGCATAAAGCTAACCAAATTGCAATGTTTTACTACCGTTATAACGTGCTGTTTGAAAATGGCGATGTTTTGAAATGCTAGCGTTTTAATTTGAAAGACCAGACATTGCATATTTATTGTTTCTAACTTTACCGGATATTGCATATTTGTTGTTGCTAATGGTACATTTCATTTGACATGGGAAGTAGGAATTTCCAAGTTCAATGTTGGAAATTTAAAAGGAACACGCCCTTAAGTTGGATTTCCGACTTGGAAATTCGACTTTGTGATCCAAGATGGCTGCTCTGAGTATCAACAGTGAAAGCTGTAGTTTATACTGTTTATTAGCACTTCTGTGTACTTGTGTCTCATGTAAATTTTTGTACACAAAAAGCGCATGCTGGCCGACCAGATACTGTGTGGGGAGCAGACAAACCCGGACTCCCTTGTTATTGTCCTTGAAGACTTGATCAAAGGAAACCTCAGCCAAGAACTCACCAAATACACCCAGTTTATAAAGTGTCCAACCAAAGAGGGAAACACTTTGGATCACTGCTACACCACAGTTAGCAGTGCCTATCACGGCGTCACGTGTGCTCCACTGGGACACTGATCACGTCAAGATCTACTTGATTCCTGCTTACAGGCAGAAATTAAAGCTCTGTAAACATGTGGTGAGGCCATCAAAGAAATGGACCAGTGAAGCTGTAGAGGATCTTCAGATGTGTTTGGACTGCACTGACTGGGATGTTTTCAGGACTGCTACCAACAATCTGGACGAGTTTACAGAGGCTGTAACGTCCTACATCAGCTTCTGTGAGGACACCTGCATACCAACACGCACCAGGGTGAGTTATAACAATGACAAACCCTGGTTTACAGCCAAACTCAGACAGCTAAGGTTGGAAAAGGAGGAGGTGTTTAGGGGCAGGGCATTAAAGTAGAGGTTTAGCAAGGAGGTGCAAGAAGCAAAACGACTGTACGCAGAGAGGCCAAAGGACCAGTTCTCAGAAAACAACGTCACTTCTGTCTGGAGGGGGTTCAGACAGATCACAAACTATAAACCCAAACACTCCATCAATGACTCTCGCCTAGCAAATGAGCTGAACCAGTTCTACTGCCACTTTGAGAGTCAATCGGATCCCACCTCCCATGATCCCTCTCAGCTCCAACTCGTTACAGACTCTACAAACTTGTTACCCTGACCTCTGTTGTAATGCGGTCCTTCAAGCACCTTGTGTTGTCCCACCTTAAACCCATCACACACCCACTCCTGGACCCGCTGGAGTTTGCCTACAGAGCCAACAGGTCTGTAGATGATGCAGTAAACATAGCCCTTCACTACACCCTCCAGCACCTGGACTACCAATGAACCTACGCCAGGATCCTGTTTGTTTCAGCTCTGCGTTCAACACCATCATCTCCCAGCTGAATCACAGACTGACGGACTTCTTTCCCCCCTTCTCTTCTCCCTTTATACCAACAGCTGCACCTCCAGTCATCATCAGTACATCAAGCTCCTGAAGTTGCCTACAGGTGCCTACAGGTGGGAGATCGACTATCTGGTGACCTGGTTCAGCCAGAACCCCATGGAGCTCAACGCTCTGAAGACAGCGGAGATGGTCATGGACTTCAGGAAGAGCCCATCCCCACCCTTCCCTGTGTGACTCCCCAGTCAACAGTGTGGACTCCTTCCACTTTCTGGGCACCATCATCTCCCAGGACCTCAAGTGGGAGCTGAACATCACCTCTCTCACCAAAAATGCCCAGCAGAGGATGTACTTTCTGAGACAGCTGAAGAAGTTCAGCCTGACAAAGACAATGATGGTGCACTTCTACACCGCCATCCCTACACCATCAAATCCATCGTCACCTCCTCCATCACTATCTGGTACGCTGCTGCCACTGCCAAGGACAAGGGCAGGCTGCAGTGTTTCATTCACTCTGCAAAGAAGGTGATTGGCTGCAATCTTCCATCCCTTCAGGACCTGTACGCCTCCAGGACTCTGAGGCAGCAGGAAAGATTGCAGCTGACCCCTCCCACCCTGGACACAAACTGTTTCAGACTCTCCCTTCTGGCAAGAGGCTGCGGCCCATCATGTAAATAGTATTTCATTTCATATCATACACAAACCTGGTACATTGCACATATTTGTTGTTAATTGTTCTTTGTTGTTGTATATTTTGATATTGTCAATTTATATATTTATGTACATAATACTCTATTCCGTTGCAATACGTCTGAACAACACAAACCCAGAATAATGCACATGTAAATATCTGCCACATTGTTTGAAGCAAATTTTGTGCAAATCCATTAAGTAGGTGTTGAGCTGAGGTTGAATGAAGCATGATTGCTGAAACCACCTAGAAGCGAGCCAGCCACCTGAGGGTACGGACTCAAAACAGCCCGCCCGTAATTATTTATACACTGTAAAAATTATCTAGGTGGTACAACTTAAAACTTAAGTTCAATTGCTGGCTTAAAAGTGTGAGTAAACTCAACTTTAAGAAATGCTTTGTTTTAGCTAATGATATTACGTTATACAATTAGTTTAATTAATGATCATTTATTGTTTGAACTTAATACTGTGAGTTAAAACAAATATCTGTATTACATTACCCATTCAAGGAAACTTGCTTTCTCTTGTCAAACAAACAATTCTACACCCTTTCAACTCACATTTTTATGTTCAGATAATTAAATATTCAACATTTCAAGTTAGTCTAACTTGGGAATGCAAGTTCACCTGCTGCCTTGAAAATGCAAGTTTACTCAATTGAATACTAATTCCCATTTTAAGTTTAGGGATTTAAATTCCAAATTTCTTTTAGTTTACATCTATAAAGGGCCTTCAAGACAGACCACAACAACTGCTGTACTATTATCGTCAGTGACTTGCAACGGGGCAGGGCAGTTTGGTGCACCTGTGCACGCCACAGTCAAAGTTCAAAATAGCAAGAGATCTGATGTCCTTTCTGAAATGGCCTTAAGGCCGTTGTCAGGAACTAGTACCGGTGGTACTAGTCTTGTTTACCACAGAAGTGTATATATTTTGGTTGGAATTTGAATATATGACTTATCTGCAGTGTATAATTAGCAAGAACACCACTATCTCTTTCTGTATCTGTTAAACAAATTAAATTTTCTGTATGTGTACTGAGAATGGGCGGAGCTTAATCTGTAAGTGGGCCGAATTAACTGGACGTCCTTTCAGCCTGAAATTTGTATTAGAACTTGCTATATTTATTAGAGAACTATTTACAGAACAGCCTCAGAATTGAGCTTCAGAGCAATGTTTTGATCACAATATAATAGATTTTTGAAAAAGGTTCCTATATTTATGGTTCATAACAAAACAGATATGGACTCATTTTACTCAAAAAAAGTATCTGTACCAGATACTCGTTTCAACCGAGTACTTGTTAAACCGTAACTCTAATTAACGGATTATGTATATGTTTTTCTCAAACTCAAAAGACACAGCACCTAAGCAATTTTTTTTCTCTTGGTCTCTCGCCTTTATTTCAACTGATAACTTGCATATGTAAGTTCATTCAACACGACAAAAGAGTCAAACAGTCAACACAATGAATTAATGCAGGTTTAACTTACTAAAACTCATACAGTTGAGTTCAAAATCCAAAACTTGCTAGAGCTATTTGAGTTTAAAAGAAGTAAGTTGACAACTAAATGGGTCGATGATTTTTTTCAGTGTAAGCCTAAACCTTAATGGGTGAGTTACGTATAAATTCAGTTGTCATAAAAGGGAAAGTAGCTATAGAGACTGTTTTTTGTAACAGGCTGTATACATGTTTAGTTTTGCTGTAAAGTTAGGCATTGTAACATATAAACAAGATGACAATAACTTCATTGTAGAGAAATGTTGTTATACAACGGTGCAACTTCAGATTAACAAGCAAAGCACTCACATTCCCTGGTTTGAGAGTCATTCTGGTTGAGGCGGAACCAGTGAAAATCAAGGGTTTGGCCTGTTCTCCCTTTAGCTTGTAATATATGCACCTTTATATATATATTACGAGCTAGGGGGAGAACAGACTTGCACAAATATTATCAGAAGAAAACAAGTGTATCTGATTATTGTCTGGCACTTTGCTCATTAAATGAAATAAAGCACTTAGAGAGAGAAAACAGCTCTGTGGGAGGCAAATTCTCCCAAGAATACAGTGAACTGAGTGGATGACAGTTGAATTTTGGTAGGCTAATTGGTCCTCCACAAAGGAAAGAGCTTGTTATTTTTGTTAATTAGGGGGGAGGAAAGTTAAGTTGGAGTAAGTTTTCTTTAACAAACAAATACAGCCAAAGTTGTTATCATGGCTTTTTTCAAATAAACATGTGTTCTTATTAATTTATGCATATTCCGTCATGTTGTACATTTTTTGGAATTTGTTAAGATGGCTGGTGTTCTTCTTTAAAGCCCTGGCATGGTGTCCTCCTGTAAGGATCTCCTCCATCTCACCTCCTTGGCCTCCATAACTGCATGTAGCTGCATACCTTTGTTTTAAAGCTTTGCTACAAAAGCCACGGACTTCATCCTTTTTTAATTGATGCTATTTCCTCAAGTGCCCTGAGGTTTTATCTGTGTTTTTTTTAGCCAGCTGAGGAGTGGGATCCCACTCAGCACTGTACAGTAAGTGGTGCAGGTACATTATGAAGGAGCAGCTTGACATCAGAGCTACTGGGGAGGAGGCTCTGTTAGCTCTGATGCTGGTTAAGCCTACATCCTCTCTATTTGTTACAACAGAAGCTCTGTTGGTTTCCTTGGTCATTCTCATCCAGGATTTGCAAACTCAGCATGGCACAAGTCCCACAAACTTGTGGGTGTTTTTTAAAATTTAAATAAATAAATAAAAAAAATTAAAATGCAAAGGTTAAAATGTTTTCCTCCACTCATCTAAACACAATAACTCAAATTCCTCTTACTTAGGTGCTGTTGGAAGCTCAGGAGAAAGCTAGTAAGTGGACCTTAAATTAAGATTTTTGTTTTTGTCGGACTAATGTTTCCAAAGTCAAGAAAGAATTCATACTTCAGTTTGTACATGTTAACGATGAGTCCTCCACGCATACCAAAGTTAGTCATGGAGTTCCACAAGGATCTGTGCTCGGACCAATCCTCTTCACTTTATATATGCTTCCCTTAGGCAATATTATCAGGAAACACTCATTGACTTTCATTGTTATGCAGATGATACTCAGTTATATCTATCGATCAAGCCAGATGAAACTCATCAGTTAGCTAAGCTTCAA
>JAPMOB010228721.1:0-23051 GCA_029875015.1 Lepomis gibbosus | reverse complement strand
TGTGTGTGTGTGTGTGTGTGTGTGTGTGTGTGTGTGTGTGTGTGTGTGTGTGTGTGTGTGTGTGCATGTGTGTGTGTGTTTCTGAGGCAACGAAAGACAAATGAAAAGCTCCAACGAGGTCAAAACTGAAAAAGTGAATATAACACCCTGACCTCTCAAAGTGAAACATGTCATGTAGCCACACTGGAGTCAGTAGTTCCTTTCATGTATCAAAGATAGTACTTTCTCTGGAGGGTTGCCGCACTGGACTGGTCAGAAATGTAAAAAGAAGGTCTTTGATTCTGAGGGACTGACACCAAAACCTTACATACAGCACTGGTGTTTTAAACTGTTGAAAATATCTCATTTAAAGCTGCACATCAAATGTCTAAAAGTAATATCATGCAGTCAAAAATGGACCACCCAGTTTTCTGCAGTGGTGGATGAAGTACTGAGATCCTTTTCTTAAGTTTAAGTAAAAGTACTAATATCACACTGTAAAAACACTCCAAAACTACTTCCAAGTAAAAGTACTGCTTTGAAAATGTTACTTAAGTAAAAGTATTAAAGTATAATCAGGAAAATGTAGTTAAAGTATTAAAGCAAAAGTATTATTACTCATGCATTCATGTAAAAGCAGGACTTTACCGCAGTAGTTGCTCATTTTCAACTATTTTGTATAGTACTGTAACTTTATAATAATTTTCATTATGAATTAATTTGCTGATTATTTTCTCCATTAATTGATTTATTGTTTGTAAAAAAACAAATCTGAAAATTGTCAGAAATTATGTCACAATTACCCAGAACCCAAAGCGACACCTTCATAATGCTTATTTTGTTCAACAAACAGTCTAAACCTCAACAATATTAACAATATATTCAAATACTTAAAATAATTAAAAGGAAAAGCAGCAAATCTTCACATTTGTGGAACTGCAACCATAAAACGATCAAAATTGCCAATTAATTTTCTGTCGTCCGACTAATCGTTTCAGCTGTACTTCTATAAACTGTTGGATAGTTTAATTTATAACGATACATCAGATGTTACAAACTCTTCATATGTTTTGTATGTAAACAGCTTAATTTGTAAGGTAACTACTAAAGCTGATAAATGTTGTGAAGTACAATATTTCCATCTGAAAGTGTAATAGAAGTAGAAAGTGCCATTAGAAGAAAATACTCAAGTGAAGTACAGGTACCTCAAATTTGTACTGAAGTACAGTACTTGAGTAAGTTACAAGGTACAAGTAGTTTATTTGTCATTACACAACACAAGGTTGTATAATGAAATGAATGTTTGTAGTCCCTTGTGCTAGACACACACAGAATCAGAAATACTTAATTATTGTGTAATTAAAAATGTGTATTACAGAAAAAATACTCAGTTACTGTCCACCTCTGGCTTTCTGTAGAAATAAGAAAATTTCACAACTAAGTGACAAAATCACCACCGGCTGTTTTTATGGCAGTGTTAAGTAAATAGTTTAGGTTTTTTCCTCAGCATAAACACTCAAACCAACCTTTCACTGTTGATGCAGACACATTTCGACTCAGTGTGGTAAATTCTGTCCTCTGAAAATGAACCATGGCACTCTCACTGACACTGATTCTGAGCGCCAGACGGCTGTTTAAGACGGAAGTAGATAAATACAGCAGCACCAAGTACCCCCAGGTGAGCGATTTATTAACACCAGCACACTGGCTTCACAGACACATCTATTCATGGATGTTCCCTCACACCTCTTTGTCATCACCTTATGAAACATTCATGGCCAGGAGAAAAGATGTTATTTCAAAACTTTTCTGTACTTTCCTTTGGAGGTGGGCTCAATGTGTCTCAAATGACCATGTGACGCTTTTGTTTTTGTGTTTCTTGGACTCGTAAAAAGGCCCCTGCAGTCAAAGCCCTTCCATCATCTTGCCCACCCCTCCTCACCTTCTCCAGCAGGTAGTTGTTGATGTGTCCTCCGGTGGGATCGCCGTTGAAGTTGAAGTTGATGTCCATGTACTTGCCGAAGCGGCTGGAGTTGTCGTTGCGATTTGTCTTGGCGTTCCCAAAGGCCTCCAGCACGCAGTTGGATTTGAGCAGCACATTCTTCACACTGATGGTTACCATTGATGGAAACGTGTGAGAAACAACCATTAGGGAGGGGAAAACAGAGTTAGAGGAGAAGAAGAAAGTGATATGATGGATTGGTAACATCATATTCTCATGATCTAATTATTTATTTGTGCTGGATGGGATCATAAAACACATCTGGATGTATTGCAGTACTGCTATCATGAATAAAAGTGCTGTGAAGTCGTCTGTTAACCTAAAGCACCACTCACCTTTCGACCTCTGCCCTCTGGCTGGGGTTTGTGATGGCTGCAATGTACTGCATGATGTATTTGCTAGCTTCTGTTTTTCCTGCCCCACTTTCACCTGACACACAGAACACACACAGATTTACAAAAAACACATCATAATATTAAATGTCTCTTTGCTCTGTTTATTTATTGAATAAAGAATGTGAAGATGGTTTCTCATCTTGGAATACCTGCATCCCAATATTATTATTATTATTATTATCATTACTATAATTATTATTACTATTATTTGTATTAAAATGTGTATTATTGCCACTACAATTGCTATTATTGTGTGACTGTGTATTCTCTTTCCTCCTGCTCTCTCTTTTTCTCTTTCCAATAAGTCAAGGCTCAAGGTTTCTACCTGTTTACTTGCCACTCTCACCAAATACTTGCTCACGGTGGGAATTGTCTCTTTAAGTAATACTACAAGAAGTATGTACTATTCTAAACTAAAACACAGCCTCAGGCCATGCACAGCAGAGAGTTCACAGGTATTTGCAGGACTGTGGCTCATGAAGCTCAAGAGTGTGAAAGAGACAGACCTGATATGACGATGCATGTATCTTTGGCCCGTCTCTTCATGGCCTTATAGGCAGCATCCGACACAGCGTACAGGTGAGGAGGGTTTTCATACAGCTCCCGGCCCCGGTACGCATCAATGGTGTCTTTGCCATATATGTCCATCTGTCTGTATGGGTTAACGGAGACGACCACTTCTCCGATGTAGGTGTAGATACGGCCCTTTTCAAACCTGTCCAAACGAGAGAAAATCATCATTTATGTGTAGCCTATATTTGACATTTGCATACTTAATACATGAATATAAATAAATTAAACTGACAGCTTTGCAATTGCATTTTACTGACTGTTTCAAAATACAGTACAGCGGTTTCAAACACTGTACAAATCAACTTACTGTATATAATTCAAATAACAAAATAGCAAATAGCAAATAGCTTACTGTAGATCAAATTGCAATTACCCTATAGCCTAAAATATCATTGTGCTGGTACATTTATGTAGAATATTTAAGTTCAGGCAATTTACTATATATAATCATTAATTTAAGGTCACAAAGAGCCGTTTAGCCCCATTTTTCCATGACATTTTGACACCACCCATGAAAAAACCTTTGAGTAAAAAGTTCCATAAAACATCATCCACCTATGTTTCTAGCTGACAGGAAGTGACACAAGTGTGTGTACACATGAAAGCAGGAAATGAAACTTGTGGTTCAAAGGGCGTCACAGCCTTGTGTAACCTCCTGTGGTTGAGATGGGAGGGGAAAATGGACTCCTTATTTAATGGGGCTAAATTAAATATAGTTTTTTGTTGAATGTATGGCTTCACAGACAGTGAAGTGTAATTGAGTAGGTGACTGAGTATAAGTTGGGTCAACATGTATATTATAACAAGGCTGATCTCATGTGACTATTTAACAGCTGTTTGTGTTCAGTTGGTCATCAGTCACTGATAGAATATAATAGCATAACAATACAATTAAAGCCTGGCATAAACCTATAAGTAGTTACTTATTAAATGTCCAGGAGGAAAGTGACTAAGTACTGTCACTCACTTTACTTAAGTACAATTTCAGCTGCTTATTACTATTTTTATTGTATTCACTTTGTGCAACTTCACATCTTCACATATTTCACTATATTTCACAGGGAAACATTATGCTTTTTACTTTAACACATGAGTGAAAGTTACTTAA
The DNA here is from genome assembly GCA_029875015.1 of Lepomis gibbosus. Taxonomy (NCBI): domain Eukaryota; kingdom Metazoa; phylum Chordata; class Actinopteri; order Centrarchiformes; family Centrarchidae; genus Lepomis; species Lepomis gibbosus. The sequence goes on along the minus strand of JAPMOB010228721.1, from coordinate 18,994 downwards.
TAAATATTGTACAAATGAAATATACGTGCACAATAACGTCATGCAATGTGATGCATGGTGTTGCTCAAACTACCATTCAGTTTGTAAAGCAGTCACTTGGCGCTGCTATTAAAACACTGTTTACATGTTGCAGCAGAATCAACTCTTACTAAAAATGACGACGCGAGACAGTTAATTCCATTAAGACGTCCTTTAGTGAGTAAACAAAAGGCCAAAAAACATACATATAGAGTGTGTTAAACAAGAGGTACAGCATTGCTTCTGGCCACACAACTGACATCATCACCTCACATACTCCTTTTCCTAAAGCCTCCTGGGTAATGAAGTCCCCTTTTAATGTAACTCCAACTGAAATTAAATGAAGTTCTTCTTTTAACTACATATTTAAAAGATTAACAGTTTTGTGAATATGAATGTTAAATTATAGCTTAACTTATTAATCCTTACAAATAATGTGTTCTCTCAAAATAAATTCTCCACAATGTTAACTTATAATTAACACTCTGTAAAAGTAGTTAAACATTACTTCATATAACAGATGTACTTTTACTTTTGAAATTGCAGGAATTAAACTTTTTACTAAAGAGAAATGCCACAACTCTAATTGTAAACTGAAGCCAATCTCCCACTGCTATTTGCACCATTTACAGTAAGGCCACTTCCTCACTGACAAATTTTGGATTTCCAAATGATTTGAGATGACGTGGAGCACCTGAAGGCTCGTGGGTAGACTTTGTCATTTGGGAGGCAAAGTCTGGTTCAGTTCAGGTTTACTGCCTTTGTGGGCAGCAGCACCCAGGAGGATCCCACTCCTTAATTGAGACACAAGCTAATGATGATTATGGCTACATTTTTATTATTATTTTATTTATTTATTTATTTTTTTACAAATGTTTAAAATGTCCCCTGAAAGGGGCGTATTGCACTTGCACAGGCACCGCAAATTTTTGGTTTCCTCTGAGTAAGAAGTCACCCTAATCTCCTTCCTGGTAATATACTGACCTATGAAGTAACAGGAGGCTATGTGAGATTATAACTGATAAAGCTAGAAAGAACTCAAAAGGGATGTTAATGCGCAAGTGCCTTTAACCTGCCTTTAACCTGCATTCCTAGTAAAGACCAGCAAGCGGCGACTCATCTGGTTGCAAAAAGAAGTCCAATTGTGTTGAACTTAATGGCAAAAACCCCTAATTCCCACTTGATTTATTATTTTAGTAAACACTTCCCTGAAGAGTTTGTCGCTCGCTTCAAGTCTTCTTCAATACAGCATGATGTTAATTTTTTCAAATGATGGTCCCGTTTTGAGAAAAATAGATGATACAGCAGGGGGTTGACCTTTCAATCAGGATGGAGGTGACTCCTATCTGCTTCCCCAAGCTAGCTAGCTCCACCATCTCGTTCAAATATGGTCACTTCAGATCATGTCTAGTTCCAAATAACCAAGATGGCGACGGCCCAAATTGCCAAACTTGACGTTTTAAAACAGTAGTCTACAAACCGACGGTCTAGTCTATGGTTCTACCACAGTTCTACCAAACCTGCAGAGTGGAACCCCACCTTCTGGCGGTGAGAGTAATTAAACAAAGACCGTCAACTCGTGCTTTGCATAAAAAGTTACAAAAATACAGACACATTTCAACAGTTTGAAGACAATAATCCATTATTTAGGTAGAGTAAATGTTAATAGCTGCATAGTCAACTCAAAATATTTTACAATCTGTCCAAGACAAGCACTTTCTGTGTCTGCCCTCAGTTCTTCTCTCAGTGCTCTCTAATGAGGAAAGCCTACACAACAACAATAATTTTCCATGTTTTTCCTTTCTGTCACTTGCTTTCTTGTTTGGACTGTAATCCTTCCTCTGAATGCCAAGTGTCTTTAATATCTGAAACATAAGAACTTTGGACTCCAAGGGTTCCAAGCCTTCTCTTTGCTCACTTCGCTCCCTGGTCTTGGAATAACTTGCTACATCTAAATGATCTAGTCATTTAAATGAATTTAAGGCCATGTTAAAATGCCATGTAACTAAAAAATGAAACTGTGGGCTGTTCCTTTACTTTATGTGTGATGCTTGTTTGTTTGTTTTGACTATGCTGTATTTCTTTTTAAATTGTAACTGGTGTGCCGTCTTGACCAGGTCTCCTTTGGAAAAGAGATTTAAATCTCAAGGGAATTCCTGGTTAAATAAAGGTTAAATAAAATAAAATAAACATAGCTGCTGTGGCCTACTCTGGTGTTCAGTGCTGCAGAGTGCTCCCCCCTTTTAGCTCTGGCAAACCAACTATTGCTGGTTGTCCCATAATGCATCAATACAGCGTGAGAAGGTCACCACAGACACCAAATTTAAAAACTCTCATATGCTGCGAATAGAGACAGATCAGAATTGTGTGAACTCGTTTGGCAAGGCCTTGACTGTAAGGGATGCTCAATTATCACTTAAGAAGCCGACACTTAGGAAGCTGAACAAAGCGTCAGTATTTGACATACAAGGTACCATTCGGCGTCTGTACGAAATGCCTTTAGGTTTAAGAAAAGATCATTGTTTTGGTTAGGTTTAGGAAATAATTGTGTTTTGGGTTGAAATAAGTATGTGACTTGACTGGATGGGTTACATTGAAGTTACTTGAAAGCCCTAGGGCGTCTCAAACAGTGAGGGGTACCTTCGGTGTCAATTACTGATGCTTTGTCAGGCTTTCTCAAAGCATCGGTATTTGATGCCCTGGTGTGAGACTGGGCTCATATAAATGTCCTGCACTCACAGCTTTAAACTGGTGTTTCTTTGATGAAATCATATTCAGTTTTCCAATCAAGTCTTGATCTCTGTCAATTTTACAGTTAAAGATACAAAAGTGTATTTGTGGCCTCTCTGTCCACTAGCCTTCATGGATGATGGATACGTTTTAGAGATATCCTGCAGACAAAGAAGCCAACATGGCAGCATGGCAGTGATGATTCCCAGCCTAATATTAACAAGTAAAGAAAAAATGCAAACACCTGAACTCACAGGTAAGTTATGAAAAAGTAAGGGACATTTAATAAATAGGCCAATTTCAGCTGAACTTGGCACCAGACAAGTCTGATCAAGCTGTGTGATAAAACTCTAGATGCATTATCTGCAAACCAATGACGTCAGCCAGATGTCTAACCAGGTTGACTATGTGAAAAATGTTAATTTAGAGCAATCTGCTGTGCACACGTCAACTGAGAAAGTGTGGGTAGTTTTCTCTCAATTGAGAACTTATTTGATATCGTTTGACATTTTGGTGCTATTTCTCACAGTTTGAACTAAGGACATGATGCTCCTGTGAGACAGAGGAAGTGAGAATGGTCAATAAAAAAAAAATACACTGTCTGGACTTGAGACAAGGGGAGACAAGGGACAAGCAAAAAAACACTGCACACTAAAAACAGTAGAAAAGTCACAAGACAAGCCAAAAATAAAAAATACATTTAAGTATTAAGTTGGGCCGGTTTGATGAGACTAGCTTTATTGGTACAACGCCATGTGCTGCATTTGGCTGACAGCAAGTGAGTAGTGTGGTGATGATCAAATCAACCACAAGTTTATAACTGAACCCTGAGGGTGAGCGGGAGAAGCGAGGATGCTTGCATAAAGGGAAAAAGGGAGAATTTCCCCTGTATGTTTCATTTTTATGTCCCTTCACTAGCTGCTAACTTGACAAGAGTTGTCAAGATAGTGTCAACTTGGTGATTTAGTACTATTATGACAAAGGTTTTTGGCAAGTTTGTCAATGTCAGACAGTTAAATACAACAATATACACGTTAATCTTACATTTTACATCAACACTCATTGTAACATATTTTATAGCTAACTAAACAAAGACTTATATATACATGCTGTTGTCCTTCATATATTAGGTATGTATGAAGCAAAACCCTTTGCATCTCTGCCACCCAGCTGCTTCCACCCTCTTCCACTTCCTTTATCCTCTCTAAAAGTATCTCAAGCCTTACCTCAACTTCAGATTCTCCATAAACTGCTCCATGGTCACCTCATCCAGGAGGACAAAGTCCGACTTCCCAAACTCCAGGCCCTCCAGCTCTGCCATCCCTTTTTGTATTCACCAAACACACTTTTAAAGACAAAAAAGACTGACGAGACGTAGAGGAACAGAAAGCAGCTCAAGGAAGAAGAAGAAGTATGGTCGACTGGGGCCCGGTAGACTATGAGTCTTTCTGTGGGCGTGGCTAGCTCTTTGGTGGATTGTAGGGTGTGCATAGTCAAGTCACGGAGAGTTGTGGTCTACAAGCTACAGCACGTCATGCTGTCAGTCAGCCTATGCCCTCACGCTGATCCTTATAAATAGAAGGCGGCTATCTTCAGACCACTTCTGCATCCTCCTCTGTCTCTCTCTTCCTGCCACAATGCCTGCAAATGTCTAAATGGTAACCAAACAGAGCGTGAGTGTTTTTTGTGTGTTTAATATGTATATTTTCTTCTCAAAAACAGGAACGAAAATCTGACACACTGCCAAACAAGAGCAGTTAACCTTGCAAATTTGTGGGTAGAAAATGGCCTTTATCTCCTGGGAAGGATCGTGGCATTTCCTCTCCTAACTGGGCATTGGCAGTACAGCGTGTCCCGTAGGGGTTTCTCTAAACCAAAGGTTCCCAACTCGCAGCAGAGCCAAGCTGCAACTTGAGAAACTCAAGTTCTTGGATTCTGGAGCCAAAAGATTTAGCAGTATTGTTGTATTTGTCAAGTGAGACAAATGTTACGTTTGTAGGTGTGTGTGATTAAGTTCAGAGAGTGTATGAAATGCTGACTAATGCAGAGAAAGCTGATTTCTACACCACTTTCACACCACTTAACTTTTTTTGTTCAACAGAAACCCTTATTAATAACTTTTTAAGGCAGTTTTTCTCTTTTTCCACCCAAGGAAAAAGCAAAAACATGCTTTTCTGTTATTTAGGTAGGCAGACACTACTCCCTATGAAGAGGTCACAAGTAAAAAAGACTGGGAACCACCGGTGAGGGGTTGTGGCTTTGTATATTCTGTAGTTAGTTTCAGTTGAACACTACGTTGCAAGCGATTTCTACTGGAAGAGCAGCTGCAGATTAACTTGCATTGTGTCATCCACCATTTTGTCAGATGTGACCAAAAAAATCTCCACTCATTCACTACTCCCTATCTACGGAGTATGAGTATGAGCAAAATTAAAACAACGCTTCTGGACACTCCTCAGATCATTCACACAATTTACACATGACACATCAACGCGAGTTATACTATTTTCCATAAGCGCAATGCATGGTGGTATATATGGCTTGGTTAGCAACCATCGGTTGTACACAACTTTTCAAAAGGCATTCTGGGATACGTAGAGAGCCTAAGTCCCTCCCCTTCCGGTCGACCGCCATAGGACCTTACTTCGGAATAAATACTGTATGTACGGTAAGGCAAGGCAAGTTTATTTGTATAGCACATTTCAACAACAAGGCAATTTAAAGTGCTTTACATAAAACATAAAAGCAACAAATGGAAATGACAAAAAAACACATTAAAATATTATTTTTAAAGGGTGAAAAAGAAAATAAAAGAGGTTAAAATCAATTTTAAAGTCAATGACAAGAGACAACTAGGTTTTTGATCCCGTTTGAATTGTGCTCTGAATTACACATATGATGAAGTTCAATTTAAAATATACATTTCAATGTCAAGATAGTCCCAGTTTGATGTAAAACTGTCGAGGTACTGTGAAAATACATAATTACAAAGACCACAACTTACGTACGTGACTTCAAAACTTTTTCACTCGATGACTGAAGCTAACATTACTGATGCTAACGTCAAAAAACTTACATGACAGGATGATGTGAGGACCAAGAGTCGTTGGATTAAACACATCAGGTGAGATATTTCTGCGTGGAAAATGGCTATATTATCTAATTAGCAACTATGAACGTTAGCTAGCATTACCATGCTAACATGTTGGTGACGTATATTGTGCGAGACGAGAGAAGGCTAGATTCATTTAATGGTTTTCACACAAAGCGACATGTAACTTTACTGTTTTACGACAAACTGCAACGGGATCAAAACACAAGTTTTCTTTAGCCATTGACTACCATACATATTTTTTCTGAAACAAGGTCCCATGGGCCAGAAGCGAAGCGAGTGACTTAGGCTCTCTACAGGGTATAATAATTAACACTATACATTTGAAGAGCACTGAGTGATTTCAGACACAGCAAGCAAATATTGACAGGCTTCTTTTGTCTTCCCCAAATGCTATTGTTTGACCATCATGTGTAAATACTCATTTGTTCTCTCTTTTTTTTTAATCTGGTTAATCATTATACGCTACTAACGTACCTGTCTGAGGCTAATGTTTTGCTGACACAACTTTCTAACGACCTGTTAATACTGTTGGCCTTACGCTGGGTTCAGACAATATTAAAATGGTCATTGTGTCAGATTAGGCAATCACAGTCATACACCAATAATTGCTTGCAGTCTCTTAACAACCTGAGTGATGTCATTAGGAAGGAGGTGCTAGGGACTGACTTCAGGAAGAAAGAATGTAAACAAACAGTGGAGTCCAAAGTGGTGTGAGTGCTGCTGGCAGTCTTTGTAAATAGCTACCTATTTCTTTTGTGTTATGTTTTGAGTGGTTGGTTACCAGTTTAGTTTATAATAAACACATTCACATTTAAAATGAGCTGAATCAATATTATTAGTGGAAATAGTGGATTTTATTTGTGATACGTTCCCTTACTGTTGCCTTTGAGTGGTGGTGCAACCACTTAGCTTAGGAAAAAGTTTTTTTGTTGTCAGTGATTACGAAGTGACTTGTGATTTCCATTGCTGATATGTAGCTTATACCTCTCAGCACTGTGTGATTCCTCGTTGTCAGCTATCGGCAGTTCAACATGTTTCAGCAGTGTGTGTTTATCTTTCTAAGCACAGGTTGTGTGACACAGACAGCTCAGGTCATGACTCAGATGGATTTTACCCATAACAAGCTAAATCCACGCCTGTACTGTTTGCATGAATACCGTCTGTGTTCAGGATGAACAGCTACTTTGCGCGGAAAAGTGTTTAAATACAAGAAGGCACTTTAAGAATGTAATGCTGCTGCTTGAAGATACTCCTACACCCAAATTATCTCTAATACTTCTATTTCTATTTAGCCCTGCAAAATCATTGTGGCTTTATTAGTCCAGGTTTTGAAATGTATTTATGGTGAATGGGATTTTGTGTGTGCTACCCAACAAAACACTGACAAAAGATGTTACAGCAACATCTCTTCCCAGAAAAAAAGTCTGTTACCGTGGATAAGTTTCCATTGTAGCCACATTTAACTGAAGAAATGGTTGCTATAAAGGTGTTGACAGCACAAGTCCATCCATCCGTCGTCAACCGCTTATCCTGCGTACAGGGTTGCGGGGGGGTACGGGCGGGGTACACCCTGGACAGGTCGCCAGTCCATCACAGGGCCACACAAACAGAGACAAACAACCACTCACGCTCTCACTCACACCTAAGGACAATTTAGAGCCACCACTCAACCTAGCCTGCATGTCTTTGGATGGTGGGAGGAAGCCGGAGCACCCGGAGAGAACCCACGCAGACAAGGGGAGAACATGCAAACTTGACAGCACAAGTCAAATAGAAAAATAAATAAGCCTAGCATACTTAGATACCACAAAAGGTATGTTTTTGGTACAAGATTATCCTAACTCATGAATCCACTTTTCACTAGTCCTTTGTCAAGCCACTATTTCCAGGGTCAAGAATGAATTTTGAAACAACCGAACATGAACAGGATGTCCCAATAGTTCGCTGGATGAAGTCATAACTGACCATGAACATAAAATCTGAGCAAACTCAATCCAACAAAGAAAATCTTATGATACAAATAAATGCTCCAGATTTCCAAATTTCAAAGTCACGATTGAACTAAACCTTTACATTAGTCTACTACTAGTTTTGAAAAAAAAAGTTATGTTGGTAATGATTAAATTTTCTAAGTCCAAATTTATGTACTGTATTATCAGACTTTTTAACAACTTTCTATTTACGTTTGAGATACCCTGGCAACAGACAAACAGGGGAAACCCACAGCACTAGGCTTTGTGGTGGAGAAGAGGTTTCTCCTCAGAGTTATCTGTATTTTAGTTGTTAACCGAAAGGCCTCTGACTCATATTTGTAGTCATTAGTGCGGCCCTGTTTGAATGATCTCTTTAATTCATACTTGCTAAAAACATTGTTTGGGTAATTATATGAGTAACGGGACTTAACCATCAGACTGAAACATTTTTATTTGTGAGAAAAACACCCACCTACTGTTTCTTGACAGCCTGTTCCGTTTTTGACTCTTACTTAAAATTTGTTTTTAACAATGTATAATGGCAACAACATCCAGTCGAACACCCTTCCGAAACTACCCATGACTCTTACAATAGGTCCTCATCAGCCACGTCCTCTCTCAGCATGAGTTCAGTTCACTGTCAGAGTCACTTTCAGTTCCTGCTCATGCTGCCTCTCACATCTGTCTCCATCTAGGTGTTGCATTCAGGTGTTGCAGTAACAACATGACAATAGCCCCAGATGCACAACGTTATTATGGTAGACCACAAACACACGGAGATGGAAGAAGCATATATGTCATTATAACATTTAATTAACACCCAAAGATCCTTCATATCATTCACGGCACTTCGGTGTTTTTACAGTTTTACATAAACCTATATGATTTTTTTAACATAAATAATATTTTAACCATTCAGCTGATGCTCATGTCCAGTGTACAGAAGTCGAATAACATCCAAATCATCGACATTTACAGTGCAAGCAACTAGTAATAATGAATTGTGCAAGAGATGTTGGTCAAGGACTCTAAATAAATAAAATGTTATTTCTTCAGGACAGAAGAGGTTGAATAATTTAATATTATGCATAGGTTATTAGTGTTAATAACAATTTTGAAATCAGATTTACTGCTTTTCCTTGCCTAAACATTACCTTAAATTAAATATCTTTGGACTGTTTATAAAACAAAACAAGACACTTGTTGATATAATCTTGGCCACATGGAGATTGTGACATTTTAACAGATATAGACTAAAAGATTACTTGAGAAAATAATCATCAGATTAACCCAATATAAAATAATTTGTTTAGTTGCAGTCCTTATGATGTCTTAAGAATGAAAGTCAAATACTTTACAAAGACTTCATTTATAAAAAGTAATATTTTTACATTCTGCAGCCATCTAAGTGATAGATAGAAGTGATTGTTGGGGTGGTGGTGGAGCAGTGGATAAGACACGTCTTTGGTGTGAGAGACCCTGGTTCAATTCCCCACTGTGACACATCCACCAATGTGTCCCTGAGCAAGACACTTAACCCCTAGTGGCTCCAGAGGCATGCAACCTCTGACATGTATAGCAATTGTAAGTCACGTAATGTGTAATGTAAGGTCAAGTTTTAAAAAATAACTGAAAGCTGTTTAACAGCATAGTTTTTGCATAGTAGGCCAATCATTTCCAAAGATATTTTTCTTCAGCAGTGATCATGACTACAAAGCTCACACAACTCCTCACATTCAGGTATTGAACGTATTGACACACAGACTCGATTTGTAATTAGCATAGTTCAACATAATTGGGGCCGATAATAAGTTTTAAGTCAGTGAGACACATTAAAGTTAGCACTAGACACATATCATGGTCAGAAAGTGCTACCAAAAATGTAAACTGAGGGTCAGTGCTGTGTGTCTACCTTCATGAACATAAGGTTATCAGTATTTCCAAAATTTTAACTTTGCCTTTACATCTTTTGTCGTCATTCGGAACTGCGAAAAGACTTTCATGGGTGATTTAAGCGGTGGACGTTTGTTTTCCGACTCTTGCATGTATCCATTAGCCCTTTCTGCCCGGGTTTTTTCACGGGACTCAGATTGGCTTCTCCTCCTTGATGCTCCAACCTCAGCAAAGCCAGCAGCAGCTCCTCTCGCGGGCTCCACACCGTCCTGTTTATCATCCTGGTACTTTGATGGAGAGTAACCTGCACGTTGGGTGGGAGATGGATATGCGCGGCGATCTCTTTCTGTGTTCTTTCGGCTGGCCGGTGGCAGAGAGCTGCTCCTCGCCCTGGAGTTTTTGTCAGATGTCCTCCCTGTACGTTCTGACTTACCAACCGGCCTCCCCAGCAGCTTCTGCCTTAACTGGTAGCTCTCATCAGACGGTCCTATGAGGTGAAGTTTGTCATTTATCGCACACACGAGAACTGAATTGTAAATGTTTTTATTTTTCCGGATCTTCTCTAAGAGAATCTTGCCGTCACGATTCATATCCTTCACAGAAACGTCCTGAGTGCGTAGGGATTTGTTGAGAGAGTCCAGGAGGCTCTGTAGTTTACCGGCAGCTAACCTTGCGCTATTCCCCAGTAAAGTGATGTTGTAGCTATCGCCGACTTGACACCGTTCCATTCTAACACTATGGCTTTCCAGGATGGAATAAATTTCTTTTTCCCTGACTTCGTCTGCGTATATAAACACATCTGCATCAACGACAAAGGAGTCTCTTCCCCGCCTGAATGAGCCACACTGGTTTGGTATTGGAGAAAAAGAAGCTCTGTGCTCTGGAGACGCTGGATGGTCGTTGGGAGAATCAGACGCCCAAGGTGAGGAGGTGGTGGGTGAAGATGGAGAATGGTGAGGCTTGTTTCGGGATCCTAACTGGCTCTGGATTGGATCTGAGCTGTTCTTAGCATAGTATTTAGAAATTGCACCAGAAGTAACCTCCTGGTACGGCGCATTCTCCGTCTTGGTCTTTGAGTTGAGAAGAAACTCCAAAGAGGCCTTTGCAGCTTTAAGTTTCAAAAATGTGCCTTCGACATGCACCTGATCGCTGCTCAGACCTGTCAACACAAAGCCGTGGGACCTGAGGATTTCTTTCACCTTTGTCTTGTCGGGGAAAACATTCAAAAGTATGGTGGCCTTCACCGGGAGATCCATCTGAGAATAAGAGCACAACAATTCTGAATAAGTAAGAAATGAATCCGACCTAACATAAGATGGATAAATGTGTCTGCAATGTTAAGTTACCTCAAGATGAGCAGGTGCTTTCAATGTTAGATGATATTGTTGATGATTCACCTGCAAGACTCAAGAAGCAACTGTGGAAAGAAAGAAATTATTCGACTTACTCTGCTATAGAGGAAGAGAGTTTTGCTTTGCTCTATATTTACAAAGAATAAGATTTATTGTCAAGCCAAAGAAAGAGAAATCATTACTGTTATCCTTTATTTTATCAATATTTTGCATTCCTTTTTGTTGTAACCTATGAAGCTTGATATATTCTTCTTATTGTGAGCAAATACCATGAAAGGACCTAAACCAATGTTGGTCAGTCTCTCACTACTATCTTTCTTCAAACTTACAACTTTGATAAAACTTACAACTTTGTTTGCGTCCAACATACAGTTTCCAACATCAAAGTGATATCTGAAGAAAATTCAGGAAATACAAACTTTAGTTACTAAACAGCATGTTGTATTGGATTCAGATTATTATTTATTTATTTATTTATGTTTACCTTGGTTCTATATTTTTATTTATATATTTGAGTCTTAATTCTTTACTCATTTTGTTTCTATTGTATTCTATTTGTTTTTCCTACTTTAGATTCTGTAACGCTTTGAGGCATCACAGGTCTACACTTCTATTATTTGTTGTTGATGATTTATTGGTTGTGTTTGCATTTTAATGGTCGAAAACACCTTGTTTTTCCGTATTAGGAGCAACTAAATTGCTGGAGTTTTCAATGTAAGAGTACAAGAGACATGAAAATGCATACGCCTTTAGACGACTGTACAGAGGAAATCTTTTTTAATTATAGATGACTGTGGTGAAACTGCACTGCTGTGGGACAGCTACTGAAAAAAAGCCACCAGAAATAAACTTAGACCTACGGTACATACCTTATCTATGTCAGAAACAATTGCTATTATTGTAACATCTACTGAAGGTTAGTAGAGAAGACCCACAGATGAGTTAAAATACACTATAAGAAGAAATATAATATGAAAATTTCCAGAAAACAGCTTGAATTAACTTTTCTTGCTGTTTTAATGGCAGTTTCTACACTCTTAAGGACATCACCATCATTCTTTATGAGCATGCTGAGCTCCAGGATTACTTACCCTCTGGCTGATAATAACAGCACCTTCAGGTCCACCTCTCCTCCATTTTTGGCTGTGAGAAAAAAAATCTGCAGTTTATCAGCTGGCAAAAAATCTGGCACCCACAAAAACCTCATCATACTTCCATTTTTCTCCATCCTCATGTCAGTGTGGGAGACACTGTGACAGCAATGGTAAACGCACACTTCATATTGTCTAGATAGTAAATGTTGGGTGCAGTGGTGGAAAGCAAATGGTTAGGTAGGCTACTTGTACTTGACTATTTTTCTTTTATGCTTTTATACTTCTAATCCACAACTCTGGTATTTTTTACTAATTGGCATTTATTTATAACTCTACTTACAAGTTACTAATAAAAAATATAACCAAGAAATAAATTAGGCTGCTTTTTGTAGTTTAAGATGAAATTAGACTTTTTTGATCCACTGGGGGAAATTCACAAGCTACCAGCAGTATAATATAATTAAAATAGTTTCATCTATAGTTCCAGCTTTAACAGCTGCTATATATATATATATATATATATATATATATATATACACAGTCTGTAATGGGCAGTAATGTTACTACTTGTGTAAAATTTGAATGCACAACTTGGACTTGTAACAGAGTATTTGTCCACTGTCGTATTGATACTTTTACCCGAGTAGATCAGCGTGGGCCTAATTCTGATATTACAGCAGCTAAATGAAACTTACAAGTGCAGGACGTTTCATCGAAAGCGAAAGTATTTTACATCGTGGCTCTTTGGTAGATGTGGTTACTATTATTTACAGTGAAAGCATTAAAGGCACCAATAGAAGCAGTAGAACTAAGAAGCACACTCTCTGCAAAGTAGTACTTGTCTGATATCTTAAGTATTCCCTTAACTTTTTTTAGAAATACTACCGACAAACGTATTTCTTTAGTTCAGTCGCTAACACTTCCATACGAAGTGTACAATGTGCAGCACACGGAACCCGAACCTGTTGGTCTCAGTCCGGTTGGTAACTTACTGTTTAGCTCGCTCCTGTTAACTTCATGACTTCACGTTGTTTTGATGAGTGCGGATGAAACCGAAAGTAACTTCGTCATGTCCGCTTGGGATTTACAGTTCATACATTCACAATAAAATAAAACAAAACAAAATCTTCTTGAGGTTTTTCCCCACAGTGGATTTGTGTTAAAGCACTTTACTTCTACTTCACTGCATTTTGGAGGCAAATATTGTAATTCTACTACATTTATCTGACAGCTGGTGTCACTTTCAGATCAGGATTTTACAAAAAACGTGATCAATTAATAAAATATGGCACTGCGCAATAGATTAAACTTTCCAAAGCAGCCTATATAAAGTAGTTAAAATTTAAAATGTGCTGAATCCTCTCTGAAGTGGTTCAACAGACTACTTTAAGTCGTTTACTGTTCATACTACTGTACTTTGATTTGATATCTTGAATGCATGACACATTTTTTTAATATTAAACACGTGGTGCAAGGTTGCCCTCGCATGGATCTTGACTAGTATAACACCTGTGGCACTAAAACCTCAATGTTCCTTTTTAATCAAAAGATGAAAACTGCAGGCTTAATTTCATTCTAAGATTTGATGCGATTACATTTGGGATTCCACAAAGTACTAAATAAAAGGCGTATATATATCTCTCTCATACACGTCAGTTAAAACCACTTAGTTTTAGAAAGATGACTGCACACATGCCACCAATGAAAGGTATTCGTTATCTAAATCAGTAAATAAATTAACTGTAATGTGCTTTCATTTACAAAGAGCTTTAAGATTTTCATTTTAATTAATCCAGGCAAATCATGTTTCACAAACACATTATCCCCATAAACTAACGTGACCAATGTTAAACCAGCTGTAGCCTGAATTTATTTATTGTTCTATGATAAATCAAGGATTAAAATGTTTCTACCAACTGAAAAAATTCTCAGATGCAAATCAAGTTTCAACCACAACAAATGCGTTTAGGATGATGTTTATTTTAACAATGTTTCTCATCAATCCCTTGCAAAGATTATTTCACCATCAACATAAATCTTATTGCAATTAAACTCAAATACTCTTCCATCTTCACCATTACAAAAATCAGACTTTTCTGATGTACAATTTTGCAAATCACAAAATGGGAATAATCTGAATGTTAGACATCTAAATGTGACAGTTGTTTCTCGTCAGTGCACGAACTGGTTCTCCAACTCAAATCTGTAGATAAAGAACAAACATTTTAATAAATTGTTTCGTAAAATACATTAAGCTGTGATACTGACTTTGGGGGGAATCTTTACCTGCATTTGAGTCTTGCCATATTGATGAAGGGAAGTTTGCAGCAGCCTCTGGTTTTAATGAGGATCCACAACAATGATCCACATGGTTACTTGCAAACTCTTCATTGAGGCAGACAGAAGCTGGAGCCTTGGAAAGATTAAAAACACCAGTATCAAGCTCAGTAACTGGGCTGGATTACACACACAAAGAGATAATGGGTTTAACGTTTAAGCATTTGAGTAGATAAAAATCCTCAAATATATATATAAAAAAAAACAACAAAAAAAAAAAACTTACCACTTGACGTCCCTTGAGAGCTTCTACATTACAGACTTATACACTCAGAAGCTCAATGCCTTCATGGTGACTTTTCCACTCCTGTATTAAAAAAACAAGCAGTTAATAAACTAATGGATAACAGTGGAGTAGTACAACAGAGCATTTCATCTGGCTTGAAACCCAACAATGACAGTGTTGGAGGTTTACCTATAACCCTGCCATGAAGAGCACATAGCAGGGCCTCAAACAGCCCCACATCACTCTAGCAGACACTACAGGAAAGGACAGAGCCACTACAGGCTGAGCCTCGCTGGAAAGGTCTGCACACATCTCAGGTTTTAATGTTCAACAAGATGGTAGTTCATTAAGGAAGACCTGCAGGTACATTTCTACTACAACACTGACTAATATTGTACATTATCAGCCACAAATGCTAATCACAATGTACCAACGGGTACAACAATCACCAAAATATTGTTTACTTCATCTGATCAGCAGATAGAAAGCTTATATTGCTAAACTAAATGATAACAGATTGATTTTCTATACACAATATTTTTCATACAGGACTAGCACTTTTATCTGTGAAGTGTTGAAAGTGTCAAAGGAAACACCGAATAAAGCAACTTACTGATTCCTAACACTTGTTCTTTCAAAACCAGATATTCAAGTATATGAATTTGCAAACTGACATCTTATGATAAAATGAAAATTACACTTTCCAAGTACTAATACTGTGTGTCCCTGATTTATTTATTTATATTGTTACATGTTAAATAGGTACTGAATAAACTGGTTTAAGTTTTATCATAACAGAAGTCCTCTTACCATTACCTGTAAAAACTTAAGTTTCACTTGAATCTATGTTCCATTATAAAAGTTAAAAGATGCCCGAACATTTGTTTCAGTATGACTTCAAAAAGAGACATTTTGTTTACAAGCAATGTTTAAACGGAAATGGGTTGAAGAAAATACAGCAGTATTGCAAGTACAGGACATTACACCTATTTTCAGGCCATGTGTTCTCTTTACATTACAAAATCTAACCTTAACTCACACTTCAGCACCAGATGTCAATCAGGAGGTCAGAGCAGGGCAGGGCCTGGCCTCCTCGCTGCAGTCCTGTAAAAGTACAGTTTTACTTTTAAGTACCAAATATTACACAAACTTTACCTAATAAAAACAAAAGTTTATCGGCTTACGCAAGGCTTTATTGACAATCTCGAGTGAAACATGATACATAATTCTTGTTGTTGACAGTATTAAAACATGTGCATGCTAGTTAACTCCCAGAGAGGTGTCTGTAATACTCTAGAATAAAGCAAATTACAAATACTGGGAATGCCTTGCCACTCTGATCACATACTCTGACATTAAAAGTATTGTGTGTATTTCTCGTTATAAAACACAGCACGCGGGTTTATGTTAAAATTAAAGGAATTTCCTTCAAGGTGTACATACATTAGAAAACTGTAAACACAATTAAGTCATGCCCTATGTGTAGTAATAATTAAACAATACATACTTTACAGTTTGTATGAGGTTTACCTATAACCCTGCTATTAAGAGCACATAGCAGGGCCTCAAACAGCCCCAAATTTCTCTTGCAGACACTACAGGAAAGGAAAGAGCCACAACAGGCTCATTCTCGCTGGAAAGGTCTGCAGAATTAATATAATGCAATAAAAAAAGTTTATAATGGACGTGTCTGGAGGCCCCTTCCTGTGTGAAGGACGAGCAGGGCGTCTTATAACCTAAGTTACTCATCCACGTGGGCTGGGAGATAAAATGCTGCTGCTAAAGTAGTAAAAAAAATAACTTACCTATCCATTTTAATGCTGGACGTTGCACACACGTATGAATGGATCTGTAAACAACAGAGAAGATCAAATTAAACTCACACAAACTTGTTAGCAGCTAGCACCAAGTAACATCTCCCGCATTTCACCGACTTTAACCGTTTTAAAACATTTCCTCAACAAAACCGACATCTTCTCACAGTTTTACGCTTCTAGTAACATCTCACTAAAACATAAACTTTAAACATTTTATAATTTAAGTTGGATGGATGCGGATTAACTTTACGTACCTCTACGCTCACCTGCTGGAAATTCAACTGAACAATCTGCCCGGATGTGACGTAATTCAGTCTTCTTGTGTGACGTTTAATGGCAGTTGTAGCTCAAAGATGCACGGGGTCTCCCAGCAGGGGGCAGTACCATACCAAAGATGGCTGCTGGGGAGTTTCACTGAATTTAAGTCTTCTCTTTAAAATGTTATTTCTGAGTAGAAAGTCCCTCTTTTACTGGATGGACAGTGGCCGTGGCAGTAGAAAAGGACGGCATTACAATAATTAAAGGTTAAGATGAATGGTATAAAGCCAATCAAGATGAATACAGTAGCAATCAAGTTACATTTAGCACTAATCAAAACATGTTAATCAAACACATTGCTGTTAACAAGAGGAGAAAAGAAAAGAGAGAATAACAGAGACATGACAAACTAACTGAACTTACTAAATCAGAGACTTAAAGTGTACAAAACAATAAATGTAAATTACAAAATTAAGAAAAGCCA
This sequence comes from Lepomis gibbosus, assembly GCA_029875015.1. NCBI lineage: Eukaryota > Metazoa > Chordata > Actinopteri > Centrarchiformes > Centrarchidae > Lepomis > Lepomis gibbosus. Next base: position 1,697 of record JAPMOB010228721.1, on the reverse strand, counting down.
AAGAAATTAAGGGGTTTGGTCAATATAGTTGAATCGAATTAGGCCTACAAGGATTTAAAGACAATAAATAAACTTAAACAGTAAAGACATCCACAACAAACCACACTGTATTAAAAAACAACAACAAAAGAATGTATTTGAAGAAGGGACTGGAAAATAACTCTAAACTAGTCTGATTCACTTCCTCATACTGTAAATGTCACAGTGTTATGGAAAAACTAATCTCATGTTGTCTAAGGTAAGATAAAAAATGGAAATTCCTCATTATGATCACATCATTTAAAAATCACTTCCCATTTCCCATGTAGACTGATAAAAGTCCCGCACATTACAACTTAGTACTAAAGTAAACACCATTTAAGACATTTAATGTTTATAAAATACTTTATTTTCTGAGGTCAGTTAATGTATTATATCTAATATTTCTTAAAATGTTTTATTTAGCATTTTTCCAAATTGGTTATACAGGATTTTAAAATGAAAACCAACCATCCATCCATCCAACCATAGTGGATATAAGTGATTTAAAAACAGCTTTTTAGCCACGACAGACCATTTCTATGTAGGAGGGCTTTTATAACCCAGCGGACAGCCGTTGCTGGTGGGTGTTGGCAGCTCTGGAGCTCCACGAGGAGGACGCTCGTGGTGGATGACTCAGACTGCATTGCCGTACAACAATACAGACCATAGAGAAGCAGACTTCTCCTTGGCCGCCTGTTGTGGCCTGAACCATCAACAGACGTCCAGGATGAATTTCAGCTTTGTTTGCCTACAGTGATGCTGACCACTCACCCAGCTGACAGGGTTTGCATACTGATGAAGACCCAAAACTGACAATCTGAGTCTCTGTTTAGACAAAAACACGGGCCGTTTTAGCTGCTCCTCTTGTATCACGCATGACTGGGAGACTCAATAGATTTCAAGAAAGTTTGTGTATTTTATAAAAAGAAAAGAGGAACCGAGCAGAGATTTCTGTTGATGCTCTGTTGAAGCTTTAAATAAGAAAAGGCAGCTGTCTCTGAAGTCTCCACCAAACAATATACAGTAGACTTATCATAATTTGATCTCTTAGAATAATCCTATTTAAACCATGTCTCGCTATTAATCCTGAGAGAGTCTGTTTCAGTGAGGCTTGAAATAATTTACCAGACTTGAACAATCAGATATGGGCAGAATCTTAATATAGCTCAGTGACCAAAATGCTTTTACAAACAATTAGTTTTACTTTCTTTTCAGTTATTTCACATTAAGGCAGGGTTGCAGCTACCACTGAAGACAGTGAGGTCTTGTCCTCTGTAATACAGCGGGGAATTAGGGATTTTTAGAGAACAAGCGTAGGGGTTGTGGTTACATTGCAACTGAAACCATAACCTTTACAAATGGTAGTGAATTTTTAAATTAAAGAGTTGGTATTATGCTTTTTGGCTTTTCCCCTCTCCTTTATTGAGTTGTATATCTTTTTTGTGCATGTAACAGGTTTGCAAAGTGAAAAAGCCCAAAGTCCAGCCCAAAGGGAGTTCCCATCTCCGACGGAAAGCACTGCCTTGAACCGCTTGAAAACAGCTTGTTTGTAGTCCAGCCCTTCGCGTCCTTTACTTGTGACATCACAACGAAAACGTGTCATAAAGCTTGCCAAGCGGCTGGCGGGGTCAGGCACGCCCTCAAACCAAGCTAGTCTGAGTGGAGGCCCTTTGGCT
>JAPMOB010228718.1:0-20894 GCA_029875015.1 Lepomis gibbosus | reverse complement strand
ACTATTTTACTATTTTAAAATAATACAACTATAGATATATAGTTGCATTATATAATACAACTATATATTGTAATACAACTAAATGTCTACAACAGCACAGATATTTACATGTGCATTTTTCTGGGTTTGTGCTGTGCAGAAATATTGCAAAGTATATAAATTGATAATATAAAAATATACAACATCAAAGATTAACAGTTAACAAGAACTGTGTGCAATGTGCCAGGTTTGTGCACAATATGAAATGAAATAGTATTTACATGTGCAGAGACATTTGTTTTACTTGCATGGGGGGAGTGTCAGTGGGGGACCCGGGCCTTGTTGATGAGGCTAGTTGCAGATGGGAAGAAGCTGTTTTTGTGACGAGAGGTTTTGGTCCTGATGGTCGCAGCCTCTTGCCAGAGGGGAGAGTCTGAAAAAGTTTGTGACCGGGATGAGAGGAGTCATCTGCAATCTTTCCTGCTCGCCTCAGAGTCTTGGAGGTGTACAGGTCCTGAAGTGATGGAAGATTGCAGCCAATCACCTTCTCTGCAGAGCAAATGATACGCGGCAGGCTGCCCTTGTTCCTGGCAGTGGCAGCAGTGTATTAGATGGTGATGGAGGAAGTAAGGATGGTATCAATGATGGCGGTGTAGAAGTGCACCATCACTGACTTTGGCAGGTTGAACTTCTTCAGCTGCCACAGGAAGCACATCCTCTGCGGGGCCTCTTGGTGAAGGAGGTGATGTTCAGCTCCTACTTGAGATCCTGGGAGATGATGGTGCCCAGGAAGTTAAAGGAGTCCACAGTGGCGAAGGGGGAGTCACACAGGATGATGGGGAAGGGTGGGGCTGGCCTGGGCTCTTCCTGAAGTCCACAACCATCTTGGCTGCACCATGTCACTAGATGATCAATTTCCCACCTGTAGGCGGACTCATCCCCACCAGAGATGAGCCCAATGAGGGTGGTGTCATCCACAAACTTCAGGAGCTTGACAGACTGATGACTGGAGGTGCAGCTGTTGGTATAACGTTTTGAAAAACGTTGAAAATTTGAAAACATTGGGAACGTAGCATGAAGCTCAGCATGTAGCCTACACCAAAGAGGTTTGTTGTCCTATCTGACCTAAATTTGAAGAAATAAATTTTATTAGAACTTTGTCAGTCTGCAGCTCCTCTATATGAGCAAAAATAATTTGGAAGTAAAAAATATATATATCTTTAAGAAATATTTAGATTATAAATTATTGGTACAAGAATGAAAACAAAATCAGGAATAAAATGTAGGCCTAACCTTATTTTTGAAATAACGTTTTTGCAATTTTTATGCCTTTGTTAGATCGCACCAGTAGAGGGAAGAGAGGAAGTTCCCAGCTAGAATTAAATTAGGGGTGATGTGGTGATGTTCTCAAAATCTCACTAGATGTTCAAGTATCACAAAACTTTAAAAAACATTAAAAAGTCATAGTAGAAAATTCATCATCTGAGGTGTAAACCCGAAACAACAGAATCATAACAGAAAAAGATCCATTTTTTGAGTCAGAATTTTAAAAAGTTACACATGCGCTAATCAATAACAAGGACCCTCCTGCCCTCCACCATCACTGGCCGCCTACTTCTCCACCTTCTCTGCTGAACTGCGGACCTGACATCTTTGTGCTGTGACCGTGTCCGGGTTAGAGTGCAAGACACACCTGTTCCAGGCTTCACACCTGCAATCCACCTACTCTGCAGTAGACTATATCAGCTTCATCCACTTATCGTCAGATCCTTGTGTCAGCCATAGTGCTAGTTCAAGCCTCAGTCCCCTCAAACTGTGTGTTCTGGTTCTTTCTCATGTGTTGTTTTCTATTTTTGCTTCATCTCTAACCGTGTCTCTCTGTGCACAGGATCACTGCCTGCCTGCTGCTCAGTCACTCTCACATCCAGCCACCGGCTCCCCTCGGCCTCCGCCATCCAGACTTTCCCCTTCATCCACCCTCATCCCCTTTAATTCAGTCAATAAACATTTTGTTCATATCCAGTTCATTCCCCTGAGTCTGTCCTGCAAGTGGGTTCCCCCTGCAATAATACAAAGAAAACTGGAAAGAGATGTTGTTACTGATTAACCTCATTATATCGACAAATTAAGTTCTCAAAATGTTGTAGCAGGGTACCTCCACAATGGGAGACAAGATCAGCTCAGAACTTGCTTCAATTGACATTGAAGTGGTGCATATTCAAAGCATTTGTAAAAAAAAAAAAAAAAAAAAAAAAGGAAATAATGACAAGCAGTGAATCTAACAGGTCAACTTTTAAAATGCCCGGTTGGTAATTCAGCCCTGGCTGTGATACAGAACAGCACACAACTTCCATTAACAAATCATGTGCTGAAAAGATGCACAAAAATGTGTTTACCCTAATGAGACAGATATGTCACATTCATTTTATGGAGTGGAACAGAAAGTTCACAACACCCTGCTAGGATTAGTTTTATGCTGTAAGCAGCACATCTGGGAGATACTGAGGATGTTTTCATTAAGGCAATAAAATCAGGGATGAAAAACTTGCCAAATAATTTAATAGATTACAGATTGTCAGTGCAAGGCAACCAATTCAGCATTCAGAGTTGTTGTTTTTAAATCTGCTCCCACAATAAAGGTTATGATGTGTTTCCCCTTTGCTGCCAAATGCAGTGTTACTGCCTGATTTGGCAGTTATCCTGCCAGCAGTGCTTTCTCACAGAGGACTGAAATGTCAAAGTGTGATTTGACTTACTTTACACCCTCCAGCGCGCAGACAAGCTGCGGTCAGTTGCCTTTAGTTGCAGCAGTTTCACACAAATACAAGTGCAATTTGAAAACAAAAACAAAGCATTTAACATGCATACAGTTATTGCAGGTTCACTCATTGGGCCTACTGAAAGAAAGTTCTATGATCTTATAACAAAATTAAATGTCAAAACAGAGCTACAGCTAGTGATATAGGCATACCTTGATAAAATGTAATATTGCAGTAGAATTTCTCGCAGGGCGTTCATACATCTGTCCGGTCGCTACCCCTCCGTCCCCTCCCCTTTCCTCTCCTCGTCTCTCGCCCCTCCCTGTTCCCTGTAAAAGGGAACAAACTGCCGCCGTGCCGCTGTCCCGCCTCCAGCTGCTCTTGTCCCGTCTGTGAAGCTGCAGCGGCGCACTCCCTCCACCGACCTGCTGTGTGCGGCGTTTTACCAGAATGTGAAAACTACACCACCCGGAATAAAGCTTTTTTTTTTCATGGAAAGAAAGGCTCCAAGTAACCATCAGGTACGTGTCGACTTTACGTTTTGCATTCAGTTTGTGCGAAATTAAAACTAATTTGACTTATTTGCAACTAGAGTGTTTGGTGAATAAAATGATAGATCTTGATTTCATGCAAAAGCCAGCACGCAAACCACCGTGTTGCTCTGAATTTCTAGAGTAGTTGATGGGACATGCCCCACGGAACAATATACAAAACACATGCTGGAAAACAGTCCCTGGCTTTAATAATTGCTTGAAATGATGTGTGGGCTCAGTTTCAACTTGTTGCCTCTCATTTCCTCTGAGTCAAGTGTAGTCTGCTCTGTAATTTGATTCTTCTGGTGATAATCCTGTACTTGAGCCCTCAAAGAAGTGACAGGACCTCACGCTTCTTCACCCACTCCAGCTCTTGCCATTTCCTGTGTGTGCTGTATTGGTTTTTCCTTGGTATTTCCTTCGGAGGACTAATGTGTTATTCAAACCGTGCAGTCAAACATGTCTTGATAGACATCTCTCCAAATAAATGTTCCACTGTACAGTCCTGACTGTATATGCTTGTGGGGCATTTTTGTGCCATATTTATTTTTATTTTTTTATAAAACTGATAGACCTCATTTCTCGTCATAATGTCTCTGTGTGTATCATCAGGACCATGGGATATGGGCAAATCCTCCACCGGCTGGGGAATGAGGAGGACCAGGTCCACCTTAACGTAGGAGGGGTACGACACAAAGTGGACCCGGACACACTGCTTCGGTTCCCTCACACACGCCTGGCTCGTCTGCTGCGCTGCCAAAGCGAGGCAGCAATCCTGGAGCTGTGTGATGACTACAGCCCGGCAGAGAAAGAGTACTACTTTGACAGGAATCCCAGGATTTTCCTCTGTGTGCTCAACTTCTACCACACGGGACGTATCCACATGATGGAGGAGCTCTGTGTCTTCTCCTTCAGCCAGGAGATTGAGTACTGGGGCATCCAGGAGCTCCACCTGAGCCCCTGCTGCAGCTACTGGTACCATGAGAGGAAGGAGTATATCGAGGACAGAGACTGGGACATCAGGAGTGACGACCAGCAGCAGCCGAGTTTGGACTCTTCCTTTGAGGAGCTCTCCGCTCTTGATAAAGACCTGGCCAAGTTCAAAGGTGCCTGGTGTGCAGAGGTGAGGAGCTATGTTTGGCTCAGGCTGGAGGATCCAGGTCATTCAAGAGCTTCAAAGGTCATCGCCGTGGCTTCCCTCAGCTTGGTGTTGACCTCCATAGTTGCGATGTGTGTCCATAGCATGCCTGAGTTCCAGCGTGTGGATGACAATGACAAACCCATCGAGGACCCTGTCCTTGCCATTCTGGAGGAAATCTGCATTGCCTGCTTCTCTGCCGAGTTCATCATCAGACTCATTGTTGCGCCCTCCTGTAGGAAGTTCCTTGGAAACCCCTTAAACATTATCGATGTCGCCTCCATTTTGCCATTTTATGCCACTTTAGCTCTGGAAACAGCTGATGAGGAGGGCGCAGAGGAGAATGAGGACTTAGAAAACATGGGGAAGGTGGTGCAGGTTCTGCGCCTCATGAGGGTTCTCCGAATCCTCAAACTGGCTCGTCACTCTATCGGGCTACGAGCACTGGGGGCTACCGTCCGCCATAGCTACCAGGAGGTGGGTCTGCTCCTTCTCTTCCTCTCAGTGGGGATCTCCATCTTTTCCGCCCTAATCTACTTTGCAGAGAAGGAAGAGGAGGACACAGATTTGGGAACCATCCCTTCAGGCTGGTGGTGGGCAACAATCACCATGACCACAGTCGGTTATGGTGACACCTGCCCGGTGACTCTGGCAGGGAAGATAGTAGCCACCTTGTGTATCATCTGTGGCCTGTTAGTGGTGGCTCTGCCCATCACCATCATCTTCAATAAGTTTTCCAAGTACTATCAAAGAAACAAAGCCATGGAGGAACAGTGTGTCACTAAGCCCGAAAGACAAGACCCAGAACTCCCTTATTATAACATCAGAGACCTGTTCACAGACAGTGTTTATCCCTTTATAGGAGCTTTTGCCTTCAGGAACAGTGAGAGCAGTGCAGGGGATGACACTGACGCCTCCAGTCTCCAGGACATAGAGGTGTATGATAATGACACTTGTGAAAATGGGGCGGCAAAATGAGATTCCTGCCAATTCACAGTGTCTCCAAGTCACTCCGTGCCTCTCAGGGCAGAGCGCTCCATCACTGACCCTGTCTCTTTGCATCGTCTTCCTCCTGCAATTTGACAGAGAAATATCGTGGCCATGAACTTTTTCTTTTCTACAAGGGAATAGCTTGTGAAATATACAGCACCGCTAAAACTGGGGAATCTAAAGGGAATTATCTGAACCTTGCACAGGGGTTTGAAAGCCCATTTTCTGCTTGAGAAAACTGCAATGATGCATGTAGGAGGCCATAATGTTAATGTTTTTCAAAGTAATGTTCTGTATTGATTCTTCTGCTCGCTGAAAGTTCAAACTGAGAATTCAGTGAATGCAAAAGTCTAGAGTGAAAACCACACAGTTTAGTGTTTAAAAATGGTATAAGTCTCTAAGTTGTCTTATGTTACACAGTCTGCATGAACAAAAATGAATGCGTTCTGAAAGATAGCTAATATAAATCGTGTAGAATTATGCAATATTACAGATGCTGAGGAGGAGAGGTCACAACTGTCTCAGAGCACTGTGGAATGCACTGATATTACCAGGTTATTGTTATTACATTTTTGTTTAGATGTTTTGGCATGCTGAGTGACTCCTTGTAACTAAGGTGGACATAAAATAAAACTCAGTGAATCATAAGAAATATACCTCTCATTTGTGCCATAGCATACAGTAAGTTGTACTTAGTCATTCATTTAGAGAAGGTTTCCAGTTCAGGTTCATTGCATTTTATTATTCCCTTACATATATATATACTAAAATCACTTTAAAATCAAAATATAAGCAGTCAACAATGAATTCTCTTCAGTGGTGCAATCATTAAAACTGTTGAGGAAACGTTGTACCTACTCACCCTTGTCATTTCATGAAAGTATTGACTTCCTGTCACCTGTCATAATCTCCGGTTGGATGAGCTGCTGTCCTACTAGAGCAAGAGACAGGGGTCTCAAAGGTGTTGACCAGACACAGTTTACCAGAACCGTTTACTCCCAGAGCTAAACACTCCAAAATGTTTCTTGAATCATTTATTTTTTGATTGCGTTTAAAGATCAGATGATTTCTTATCTACTGGCCAAATTTCAACTGCCTGAACAGCTAAATTACTGTCTCATTATTTGTGAATAGTAGTAAATGAGTTTCGATTACTGGGCTTCCTGTATCAGGTGTGCATCACATAGCATATTAGCATATCGCTTAATCCACACTTTCTGTTGTTTAGCTTTTATCAGCTGAGTATTGGTGCAGACAAGTATTGATTTTCAGTGACTACAGCACTTGATAATAGAGATGCTGAGCACAATTGAAATCAAACAGTAGATGGCTTTGAAGAAGACAGGTGCATCATAAGAAAATGTCTTCCTTTAACTCAAATATATATATTTTTTTGTCAAAACAAAGGGAGGTAATGCTGAGGTTACATTTGAAGCATTGCTCAATTATTGGCAGCAAAGCGTAAACAAAAGTGTAAAAATGAACTATGGGTGCCATGAAATAACAATGGATGTATGGATGATCACTGCCGCTGCTATACTGACACATTGACTGATGCTGTCACAATGAGTATACGTAAGCCCTACAATTGTAAAATACTAATTTTACAATGTGAAAAACTGTGAAAACTGCATATTAGGTACAGCATGTAATACAAGAAAGGCAGTATTGATGGAAAACAAAATAAACTGATATATACTCAGCTAAAACAGAGTTTAAAAGACTCTTATGGCAAATCTCTAATCTTTACTCGATGTTTGATCTCAGTCTTTATGTTAAGGAATCCATCACAAGAGTCGCAGATGACAATCCTGCACTGTCTGCAACACAAAATGATCATTTTGTGTTCCTCATCATTACTCCCACCCTCGTGGCTTTGGGCATATGTCCTGTCAAGGGAAGTGGATGTCAATATTCTGTGACTTTGCCCCCAGCAAAAAAGCAATCACTTATTGAATTTCTGTCAGGATGTGTATCTTATATTTCTCATAATTTCCTGCAGCAGCTGGTGCCTCTCATCTAGCTTCCAAAAAGTTTGGTATTTTAATTGTAGTTGTAACAGTCGAGTTTGCACTAGAGAACAACTTAATGTAATAACTGTACCAAATCAATTTTCAGATGAAATGATAAGGCCTCCTTTATTCTCACCTCAGATGTCCTCCTCTTGTTCAGGTCCTTAAAAAGTACCTTAAGACCTTCAGTTGATATTGCTCTTACATTTAGCATATTCCTAAACATTTGTGTTTTCAGTACTAACTTAAACTGGCACTTCAAGCTAAACCTCAATAATGGGAGAATATTTTACACAATGTATTCGAAAGACATATTTTTAGCATCAACTCCTGTCTCTTAACTGTTTGCAAACTCTTCCCCTTTTGTATAGAAGTTTATATACTCCTATTAGACAGAGCTGGTATTGTAAAAACAGATGGTGACACGCCGCTAATAAGCTACGTAAGCTTTCTCAGTTTTAGACTCTACACTCTCTCCCTCACAGGTCAGCACTGTCAAGATGACCTGCTATTGACCACTGAGTAATATCTTGCCACTGTGTTGGTTCATTGATACACTTAAACAGGTGACCAATCAACCTTCATTTATTAAGGTAGGCTGTCAGGTTCAGACAAGCAAACACGCAAACAGTATAACCAAAATGTCGACTGAAATCAACTCTGATGCGACACCAGCATACTCAATGAAAGTAATCAAGCGGACCCACTCTCTCGCTGTGAGTCTTGGACAGTTTTCATTCTTCCGCTGATGCAGCTACCAGCTGCACTTTCCCGAAGGAGCTGAAGTTAACATTTGAGAAGAGCAGAGTTGTGGGCAGATAGACTTTTAAAAAATATATTATTACATTATCAAATTATGACATTATTCTTCTAATATTTTGACTTTTTTCTCAACATTTCAGAGAACACAGATATGTGGGATAGATTTTGAATGTGGGTTTTGAACATGAGCACAAAACATGCTGAAGCCCAGGCGGTATTAAAGTCCAGGAGTTTGTAACTAAAATGAATTAATTTATCATTGACGTGAACAGGTCCCACATGGACATTTAAAGAGGTTACTTCAGGGGCCATTGAGGCATTTGTCCCTCTACCACGGTCTCTGCTGTGATGAATGTGCAAAAGGCAAAGGGGAATTTTATGTTTTGTGCAGTTCCACTGGAGCCAGTTCACTAGCCCTTCATAAATTCAAACTTAGCCTGATTAGTTGAATTGCCACATACTAATACTTCCGAAGGGCATATGTTAAAGCTGAGTTAGGCAATGTTCGAGAACTAGCAAAAATATCTGACTGAAAAACTCCCACTCCCTCCGTTCAAGCCTTCCTTCAAAACACATTTTCATGCACAATGAGTGCACAGGCAGAGCATGTAGGTCCAAATTAAATGATTGGCACCTTTAAAAAGGTTACTTTCTTAATAAATCAAAAGACACAAAAAGATGAGGGAAGACTAAATCATGTCTGCATGTGTTTTATCTCAGCAGGGAGGATATTACATGAGAGAAGTTGATGTACAATAGGAATACATTTTTGAAAGCAATACAGAATGCCTGAGAGCCTTACTGAATTATAATTTTGTATTTTGAATCGTCACCATTTACATAAATCGCGTTTCCCTTTACATAAATAAGGACATTTACGCCTTAAATTAAAGCATGAAAGGTAGATTTGGTGCAGAAATTTCACCACAAAACAGCAACTGAAGTGTTTAATGCTCAAACGTTTCTGGAGGAGGACCCCCAGACGCTTCACTTTATGTGTCCCCTCCAAGCAAAACCTGATCTCTTGCAACAACAATATGACTCCATAAATTAATTAGATTGCAAGAAAACAGTCTTTGCGACACACTTTCTGGGGGTAAAATTTCCAGATGAAATTTACATCATGATGACACAGAATTTGAAATCGCTTTTCTCAGACTCACAAATTACCTTGATTACACTTTGAGGTGTCCTGTCTGCAGACAAGTCTTTTATGATGATGACCAATGAGGAAAAGTTTACTTTTTGGGCACAAAGGATTTTTTTGCTGCAATACTGTGAGCGGCCACTGGGGCAAAACTGAAAGCAAGGCATTGTATCCAGGTCTTATGTACATCCCTTTTTATATACAGTCTATGGTACATCCATGCCCAGCAAGGATGCAGCAGAGGTAGAAGGGGGTTAAACATGACATTGTCTCGTAGTTTTGGGGGTGGAGTATTATTACATAGACAGAATCACTGGATTTTCCCTGGAAAGGGGAAAAAGGCTTTTTTGCAATAAACACTATAAAAAGGGACCAGGACCAATGGATAGTGTAATGAAAGTATACTGAATTACATAGTGACCATTTTACAGGGCATGAATGACATTAATTAGGGTGTTGTTAATGTAAAAGGGAAAAATGCCAATTACCTGTAAAGGTCACAGTGAGTGTGTCAGCAAAACACTTCCCCTTTAGGCTTTCTTCTTTAAATGAACAACCTTTATTACATTACAGCTGAGTTTAAGTTGCTTACCACAATACTTTGCTGGGCCAAATAAAGTCTTAATCTAAGCTGATTGGTTGCAGTGGAGCATTAAACCACAAAGATAAAAGGTGTCATTGAACAATTGACTTACTGTCAGGAGCACTGGTCAGTTACATGAGTGGGAAGAAAAAACAAATCAATAAAATTAGGTTAAGCTGTTTTTTTTTCTTATTTGAGATTTATATTTGTAATCGCTGGCCAGCACTTTGATGTTGATTTGAAGTGAGCTGTTTGAGTGCAGAATAGAGACAGGGATGTTTCATAGCTTGCAATGTTGTCACGAGGGAATACCTTTGCTGAGTCTGGTGGATTATATTATTAATGTTAAACAAAAGCCGCTGCAGAGAATGATGGAGAAAGCCGAAACAGGCTTTCACACGGATCCATGTGTGCAGTTTTGGTGTACTTCAATTTCTGAAGGGAAAACATAAATCTTTCGATGAAAAATCTGACACCTGTTTTCAGGTAAGAGTAAGAACGTGTATATTACATAAAGCCTCAGGATCCGTAGAGGCATTTGTCCCTCTACCTCACACAAAAGGAAAAGGTCACTGCAGTGATGAATGTGCAAAAGGCAAAGGGGAGTTTTATGTTGTGTGCAATTCTGCTGGAGCCAGTTCACTAGCCCTTCATAAATTCAGACTTAGTATGATTTGTTGAATTGCCACACACTAATACTTCTAAAGAGCATATGTTAAAGCTGAGGTTTGAATTATTACTATAGATTTAAAGATTTTAAACATATATTTGTATTATTATTATATTATAATCCACATCAGCAGTGTCACTGGTGATGTGGTCCTATTTGTTGTTTTACAACAGGGTTGTATGATGAGATGAGGTTTTTAATAAAGTTCCCTTTATGTATTCCACAAAAGCAAATGCATCACAAAGGTTTTATTTGATTTCACTAATTCTTAATTTTAATGGCGCAACCCAATATAATTACTAATTTGAAACTGGTAGTTATTAACTTCACACACAAACCCAGTCATGGATTTACCAATCTGCAACTAATAAACTTCAACTTCATCAGCAAGACCAGTTGTAAAAATGAATTGTTATCTGAGAGAAACGTGGTGGTGTAGTGTAATACCAAGCAGCTTGTGCTTTAACATTTGGTAAGATACTGACGAAACTCTAAAAAGAAAACACTTTAATGATGCTACATTTGTAAAATGTTAATGAGCTGCAACGCGTTTCTGTGACACAGTAGAGAAAAAAAAGACGAGTTGAGGTGTTTTTGTTTTGAAGTGAATCAGAGACTCCAGCTGAGAGTGTCTTATATTTCCATTAGCCTTTGTATTTAAGCTACTCTGTAATGTTTTGCTTAGTCATTACATGGTAGTGTTCACCACAGAGTACATTCAGATCACTTTCACTCAGCCATTACCAGCAGCTGTGTGGTTTCAGCTCAGGGTCAAATCTAACAAAGAAACTACTTTGTTTATATTTGGATCCTGCTTTTTCCCCTCATGCAGGTTTATTACAAGGAGGCTGGATGGATATTGTTATTGTGTATATCCATAATTATTTATTACAGAAGTTTGGTTTTTGGCTGGGCAACACAAAAATCTGTTGTAATTCAGTCAGGCATACGAACGTCTTTACATATATTTACCTTTATACATAGTGAACAACCCATTTTACTGTAGCTGTCATTAAACCTGCCTACTCCTCCTATTCCTTTCAGATTCAGAAAAATGTTATTTTCCAACACAAACCAGTGGAAACGTGGCTTATCAGGTTATAAACATATTTATATCATGTTTAATTGTGTAGGGACCGTGGCACAATATTATTGTGTCTGCAACAGGGGATGGCGAAAACATCAATACAAGAAAAAACACATTAAATCCTTATGAGAAACACCTGATTATGACCGCATGACTGATTTGTCTTTAAACCAGGTTGAGAAATTCCACATATTGATCCCCTCGATAGTTAGATAAAAACAGATGAGCCTGGTTATTTATGGTTTGGCTTGAGCAATTGAGCAAATTATTGAGCAAATTGATGAAACAATCAATTGATTCAAATGATTAAATTTAAGGAAATGATCCAGATTTTACATATTTAGTTTGACGATAATCTCTATACAATACACCTACTTACTTTACCTGAAGCTTTCAACTAAATCACATGGTCCTGGTCCTGAGGTTTGTTCAGTCACCCTGTTGACATGCAAGCTTACTGTTTTTAATTATAAGAGGACCCTGAGTTGGGATTGTATATGTAAATTTGCTTTTGTATCATCCACAATTTCTGCATGTTTTTCAAAATTTAGATGGGAATCTAAGATTGACATATTACACCTTTTTTGTTTTTACCTTTATAAAATAGTGTCAGTGTAGATTTCAACAAAGCCAGTTTCAATCAGTCAGAAAGAAACTGGCTTTGCGCCTTAACTACAGCATCAGCAAACCCCCTCCTGAAACCAGTTTAAATTATTCTCCATTAACCTTAACATTCAACTCACTAGCTATTGACATGGGTTAGCCCCTGGATGAAAAGCACATGGACCCACTTATCTTAATGCTAAGTGTCACAGACAAATATAAAGTAAAAGCATATTGGATTAAAAAGTAGCAAGACAGAGTATAACATTAAATCGCAGTTTCACAAATAATCTGGATTTGTAACTAAAAAATCAGGATTGTTGTGGTCTGACAAAAAGACAATGACCTTCACCTCACATTGGACACTGTAGTGTGACTTATCCCATTAAGAACAAGAGAAGGCTGAAGAATTTCAATTACCCTCTTTGGCCGTGCCTATTGTCCATCATTTCACTCATGCCGAGAAAACAACCATTAATTATGAAGACAGAGATAAGCAGATGATCCAGTGTCCCATGTGTAGCCCAGTGTCATCTCAGAGGGGGGTTCAGGCCTCTACATAGCCTGACCTCAGTTCTCTGCTCTCTAGGCATTTTCCTCTGCAGAAGCATTCAGTTCTTGACTGTTTGGACGGGTTAAGTGAGGTTACAACCTAAACACTGCAAGGTTGTTGTAGAGCGTAAAACATCCCAGTAGCCTCTACAAACAGTAAGGAAACACTGCAGTGCTCAAATTTACAAACGTACTAGTCATTTGAAATTGTGGTAGGTAGCTTATTAGTGATATTTAAAAACTTCACATACAGCTTTCCTCTATTCTTACACTTTTATTAGTTTTATTCTACACTGTCTGACAGTATCATACATATATTCTGCATTGGCTTGTTGCAGCTTTTGAGTTCAAGCCTTATGAAATCAACACAAGACCATGACTTTATGTTTTTTGTGGATATACCATTGCATTTTCAGAAAAGTAAAAGTACTGTAGTTGTTGATGAGCATATCTGCAAAATGGGTCTAAAACAAAGTTTTGCCCACTGTTTTAGAGAAATTTTCCCAAGATTCAGCCAGCGTGTTTGGGTATCTTTAGAAACTTAGTTCTATGTGTTTGAACAATTTTTGGCTCCTGCACGGCATGAGTTTTTAATGACTGAACCACCGGCAGCATATTACTATAAAGCTTTTATTCGTCTCTGTGCACAAGGATTTCCCACCATTGTCACACTCCCAACAGTTGAAATTAACTAGGTAATAATGCACATTTACGCCTTCTCAATTTATGCTTATGGGACATTTTATTAGCTGTCACATCACTTCATTATTTTCTTTAGTCAAACAGTGTGTATTTATCAATAATATAATATTAAAAACTACTTTTTTATGTTTTTCTCGAGGAAAGATCTACTTTTTATATTGGTTTTAGACAGTATATCTCCTACTGTTAATCACATGAACACAAACATTATATTAATTCACTTTTACATTTCATTAATGTTTTTCATAGCGACAAAGAGCTGAGCTGTGCTAGGCCTAAATAAAGATAAAATGGGAATGATGAAAAATGTAGAGTGCATGGCTGCGACTCCTAGCTCGGATGATGAACTGATGCACTCACAATCCATGGAGAGTTGCAATGAAGAGAGCAAGGATTTAATGGAGGCTGTAAAAGAGGGCAGGAGGGCTTCAAGTCCTGCTAATGAATCAGAAGAAGAAAAGGGGGGGCTGAACAGAAGAGGCATGAGCCAGTGAAAGATACAAGAACGAAAACTCTCCATGTTCTGCACTCTTACATGGACGTTGATTCTCAAATTCTTCTTCTATGCAGAAACACACTTCCAATGAAAGCTGAAGACAGATGTTGACCTTTGAAACAATTGTGAATTTGTATAAACAGTATTGGATAAAACACAATACATTCAATTATAGAGATCACAAATCAGAGAGAGATTAGTTGAACAAGACTTAGACCAAACACTAGAGGTGGTATTATGCTCATTTTCAGGTTCAAAATCTTATTTAGGGGTTGTACCAGAACAGTCATGGTTTAATTAAAAAATATATAAATATATATATATTTTTTTTCATATTGCACATTAGGTGTAATTCTCTTTTCACAGTGTGTTGAATGCTTCGTTTTAGCTATGGAGTGATACATCTTGTCTCTAAATGATCTTTGTTGGGAGTTGCACATGAGCAGTTGTTAGTTAAGGACTACTAGCCAATCAGAAGCAGAGAAGGGCGGGTCAGCAAGAAGCCCATAAACAGCTTCGATTCAGCTGTTCATGTTGCCGACCAGCTTTGCAGCATAAATTGGAGCAAGAGTTTCAGAGTGGTGAATTATTAATCTGTAACATAAGTATTTTTCATCCATAAAGTCGCTACATCACAGTAACAACTTTATGTCCACTGACTGCCTGGAGGGTAGCTAATGTTTGAAAGGGAGAGGAGGTGTGAGCTGCAGCTCACTGTTTTTCCACCAGTGTTTGTGAGAGCGTGTCTGACTAGCGCTTATGACGAGCATTTTGCTATGACATCACAGGGATGAAAGGGAAGCGGCTGGACTACAAACGAGCTGTTTTCAGCCAGTTCAGAGCAGAGTTTTCTGTGGGAGATGGGAACGCCCTTTGGGCTGGACTTTGGGCTTTTTCACTTTGCAAACCTATAACATGTACAAAAAAGGAATATAACTCAATAAAGGAGAGGTAAAAGCCAACAAGCATAATATGCCACCCAGCTTCTGGTAGAGGCCATTGTTACCTCTTGCCTCGACTATTGCAATGTCTTCCAGCTTGTGTGGTGAAACCCCTAGAAATAGGTCAGAATGCAGCAGCGCGTCTGGTTTTTGATCAGCCCAAAAGGACACATGTCACGCCATTGCTGTGTGACCTCCACTGGCTACCCATGGCCCCCAGAATTCAAGTCACTAATGCTTGGATACAGAGTGACTACTGGGTCTGCACCCATCTACCTAAACTCCATAATACAAGTTTACGTTCCTTCTCGGCCTCTACGCTCCTCCAACGAACGGCGCCTGGCTGTTCACATCTATGACACCATAATGGTGGAACAAGTTACCACATGCCATCAGAGCAGGGGCGTCCCTCTCTAACTTCAAGAAGCTCTTGAAAACTCATATCTGACAAGAACACTTCTCTTAACTCCTAACATCTAACATGTACTTCCTGTGCTCTTCGTCTTCTATCCCCTACACGTATCTTGTATTGATTGCACTTTTTATTAACTCTAACTTTTTTCCCTAGATATACCCTATTGATGGGATATGTGCCATTAGCGCTTACTAGTATTTATTGCTGCTTTTATTAATATGTATTGTCAGTTGTAGATCTCGTGCTGTGTTTGATGCTCTGTTGATAATTGTATGTTGTTCCTCAAATGTAAGTTGCTTTGGATAAAAGCGTCTGTCAAATGAGTAAATTTAAATGTAATGTAAATGCATAATACCGACTCTTTAGCGCATTTATTTTGACAGTGTAGTGTTCTTTCAAATCTGACACTGCTATTGTGCACTTACCAGAAATTAACTCTTTTTCTCCTCCTTTTCGACTGTCGCCAACATCTGACCACGATTGCCTTGTTTGCTAACTTGACTTCAATTTCATTATACATTTATAAAAATTAACATTTTACTTAATACTTTATAAGATTTTAATTAATACTTGCTTGTGTGTGTAGCCGATGCACCTCTGTTTGAAAGTTTGAAAACAGGTACTGGTCCCTCCCTCACAGCCAAGTTTGTGACCATTGAGGGTGAGAAGTGTCCAGCATTCCACACTCGTTTGACTGTTAGGAGTGTAATATCCGTGTACTCATAGTGCACTGCATTTTTGCTGTACTTGCTATGAACCCACTTATGCACTCAAAATAGCAAGTTTAAGTTTGGAAGGGCACAAACTGAGCCATGATAATGATGATGAATGATGATTAATTCAATTAATGATGATGAAAATAAGATACGTTAACATAATAGTAACATAGTATCATAAAGTAAAACTGTCAGCTGCTGGTGTTAACT
Organism: Lepomis gibbosus; assembly: GCA_029875015.1. Lineage (NCBI taxonomy): Eukaryota > Metazoa > Chordata > Actinopteri > Centrarchiformes > Centrarchidae > Lepomis > Lepomis gibbosus. The sequence continues at coordinate 4,599 of JAPMOB010228718.1, read as the reverse complement.
CAGTTGGTCAATGCCAAACAGCATAGCGTAGCATGCTAAGCATTGTTTTTGTAGCTTAACATTAGCATAGTTCCCTAAAGCTATCGTAACTTTGACTGGCTAGTCTGATGCATGTTTAAACTGTTTGGTGCCAGTAAGCATGCATGTTCAGGTGGTAGGTGCAGGATCAAGGGTAGTTTAAACTCCCCAAGCAAAGGTTATCATCAATAATTATTTTATAACCATATAATAATATTTGGATACTGTGCTGTACAGTGACTGCCCACTCCTCCCTTGAGGGATGGGTTAAATGCAGAAAATTAATTTCACTACATGTATGTGTATGTGACAATAAAGCAATAAGTCTTACCTTTTGTCAGGGAATTACAACAGTTCAAATAAATCTGACAGGGAGTAACAAGAAGTTGTTGTCTACTTGAACATGGGTATTGCGCACTCCACAGTCATCTCTGATCACCTGGGAGTCCAAGCTCGGGAGTCAGGCAAAAGCGAGTGAGTACACTGGTCCATATGCAATGATACACTTGGGCACAAACTAACTATTCACCTTTGTAGCGATTTGGGGGAATTGTACAGGACCCATATTCAAAGGAAATGCAAGGATGGTATACTGGTGGACAGTGTTTGACTGATTGTGAGGGGACTATTTGAGCCAAAAAAGTCAGTCCAGCCCTAAGAGCGCACCTGCTTTTGTGCCTGCCTGTGCACTCATTGCACATGAAAACGTGTTTCAGGACTCAGTGGCTTTAGAGGGAGGCCTGAAGGGAGGGCGGTGGATTTTTTGGGTTGGATACTTACCAAAATCAAGCTGTCTCTTGCTAGTTACTCCATTGTTGACTACCCTAGTTTTATATGACCACATGCTTCAGACTTCATCCCTCCTCACCTAAATCCCAACTGCAAAATTTTAAAAAGTTACAAAAAGTTGTGGCGGCCATGCAGATAAAATCTGTTTCGCTTACACAAAACTCTTACAATTTGACCCACTGCAGTGCTCGTTTCATGGAGGAGGAAAAAGTACATCCAAATGCAGTGCTCTGGAATCTTGCAACATGCAGTCAGCAGATGGGTATATGATTTTATTACATTTAACCTATAATGATGAAATGTGTTCTTGCATCCATAAAACCCATCGGGGCTGAGCATGAAAGTTACTGCAGCGTGTGTTTTTTTTACCTCGACTGCAGATTTTACAGTCATCTGACGTTAACGGCCTGCGCTATGTAATGCATGTGCTACATAAGTGTGTCCCCTCAGCCTTTCAGAGCATCGATAAATGTGTGTATTTAAAGTTGTATGAGAATCTGCAGCGCTACTGAATTCTATTTAAGCTGTAGTATAGTTTGATCTATCTATGTATGATAAAGCGATGGCAACAGAAAAATGTTTGAATTATGAGGAAAAAGCCACTGTTTCTGTCAATGAGTAATAAATGTGACGCTAAAACGACAAGCTACAAATCACACTAACAATGTGAAATTGAATGAACCTGACAACTTTAATGATGACAAACTCTCAGGTACATCTGATGCATCTCCTCACTAACCACAGTAATGATAGGGAATGGAGAATGGTGTCTCCATCACCTCCACAAAAAGTTTATTCGATGTTAAAGTTTTTGGGTGCAGGTTTTGGCCTCTGTCTCAGGGTTCATCTCTCTCTCTCTCTCTCTCTCTCTCAGACCAATTACTTGTTGTCTTCATCATCTTCCTCCTTGCTGACTGATATGACACAGCAGGCTCTCAGTGTCGCTCTGCTTGTATCAGATTTCAGTGTCACTATCAGTTACAAGCCGCGTTGCTTTGCATTGTCATATAACAGTAAAATGAAGATTGACTTTGGTATGCTGTGAGATCAAAAGCGCTTCACAAAGCTCTGACGACATTATGCAGTGAGTAATTGGCTGCTGCATTGCTCAGCCTCATTGTGCCCCAGTGATGGCTTTGGTTAGCCTGACATGACCTTGTGGATAACTGAATTGTATTTCTTCCTGTATGATTGGCGCCATCACACGTCATCTCTGCAAAGGTGAATCTAGTAATTGCAAATGCGATGACTAGATTGTTCTTTCTTACTCTAATCCTCCTGATATTCATGCACTTTCAATTTAAAAAAAAACTTTTATCATTTAAGTAGATTTTATCTTTAAATATAAGACAACTGAAAACAGCAATGCCATTTTAAATGAGCCACAACCACCCTGTACTGCTGTTCTGGTCTGGTGATCCATAAAATTATTTTTGGGGATCTTGCCAAAAGTGATTAATCATTTAATTTGGGGGATCCCGCATTTTCTGAAGACACAGCCTGAATCTGAAAGCAACTCTCTTCTTCACTGTTGTCAGCAGACTATTGGTTTACATTTTCTACATTAATTTAATCAATTTATCTTAGTTTCTAATGTAATTTTGTACTCAGACTTCAGCAAATTCTGTGAAATGCAGACAACATCCTGCTGAAATGCACAAGCACAAACAGAGATGACCCTGTTTCCTCCATAATCTCATGTATTTGCTGGAGGAAAAGAAACCTCATACATTTATTGCAGGAAAGTATAGTGTTCTTTGTTTGATCGCTTGCTTGCTTACATGCCTGCTTGCTTGTAGCAAATCAACCAACGCACTACTTATTATGCATTTAATCAGCAAGCTCAGCTGAAGATGTTATTAGGCTTGAGCAGTCGTCACTTCATCGTCATGACATTAATTGTGTATTACATAAATGTGTTTCCAAAATCCATACACTGTTGCAAACAAAGTCTACATGGCTGCAGAGAATGACCATGATTGTTTATGTTGGAGCCCAGATATGGACGTTATTGTGGTTGTCAGTTCAATTTGAATAAGAGCCCAACAAGCTGAACAAGAGTCTCTCTGTGTAATGGACAGCGACAGTGTGTTTACCTGAATATATATACAGAGAAAGCACTCTTGGACAGAGCAATTGTCTTGTCTAGTAACACACAGGGTGCAACATGCAGCCACTGAGCAGAGACTGAAATAACAGCTTTCCGTGCAGTCATTAGGAGACAATGAGTCTGATTTAGATTGTTACCGGGCACCAGAGAAAATGGTCCTATTGATCGAATGTACAATAATGTGTAACAAAGGAGATTTATGTGGTGTCATCTTCATTTCTGCACACAAATGTGTCAAAACAAAGAAATGAACCAGGGCTATGAGGAGAGTGTTGATTCATCAGTAAATCACTGCTGTCATACCGCTGCTATTAATGAGGAAAATTGTAATTTATGATTTTCTCTGTTTTATTGATTTTTAGTCCAATATAGTCAAGACACAAACTGGAGTACTGAGCCCAAAAGTTGTGCTGTAAAGTTGTAAACTTAATTACTAAGTTGGTGTTGTCCCTGAAATAATAAAGTGATGTGTGACTGACATTTATTTTCCCAAAGCAAGGTGAGAAAACTCCAGGTCGAATCCTGGATAAGGTTGTTCTGTAAAAGAAACATAGCATGTTTTATGAACTGAGGCACATCCAATAACAACAAAGATGCAGTGTGAAACATGAAACCTTCAGAGAAACTGGAAGGATGTCTTACTGCAATGAAAACACTGTTGACTGATTTAACAAGACTTTAAGCTGTAGACATTCAGATGAGAGCAGTGGTGGATGAAGTTCTCAGTACTACTTTACTTAAGTAAAAGTAATAATACCTCTCTGTAAAAACACAAGTAAAAGTACTGGATTGAATATGTTACTTAAATAAAAGTATGTAAGTATAATCAGGGAAATGTACTTAAATTATTCAAATTAAAAGTACTCAATCCAGAAAAATGTCCCCTTTGACTATTATATACTATATTGTTAGATTATCATTACTCATGCATTGATGTAAAAGCAGGATTATTTACTGTTGGTTTAGGTTGAACTATTTTGTTATCAGTTTTGCATCAGTGACAGTGTTTGAGTTTGTGTATGTGGTGCACTGACACTGTGGATGGCTTGAGATTGTTCTTTACGTGATGATTTCATGTTGTGGGTTTCAGTTGTTTTGCAGCACCGTAGGTGTGAAGTTTGATTTGTAGCACATTCCTATACTTTTTGTATTATTTTTATCTTGCGATCGTGTAGGAACTGCTGATGCCACCTGCAATGCAAATACACCAAGTACGTGGACAGGTGCATTATATTGTGTAATAGTGAGGGTCACTTCCATAACCATGTTGTTACTTCCTACCAGCCTGAAGTGTAGTGTAGTTTGGATCTGTGATAAATCCAATTAAACTGTAGTCAGGGATTAAAATTTTGAAAATGTGTAAAAGCACAATGCCATCTCCATCTATCTATCTAAAAAGCACAAGGAATCAAACTGTTGAGATTGAACATAAAAGGCTATTCAAAAAGGGGCTGATGATAAAACTTAAATACTTTGCATCCAGACAAGCCTTTTCCTGTGTAAAAACTTTATGTCCAAAATATTTACCTGTGTTGATAGTTTAAAAGTGTTGATGATTCTATTGTAAACAAAAATGTTCAATTTTACTGTCAACTGCTATTGTGTGAACATGTGTGTGAACAACATATACAATTATATGGTGTACCGCATATGATAGAGATAATATACAGTATATGCCCCCA
>JAPMOB010228715.1:0-82122 GCA_029875015.1 Lepomis gibbosus | reverse complement strand
CTCACAGACTTTACTGACGTCACTTGGAAAGTGACTGAGTGTAAGAGGCTGCAAGGGGCTCAAGATGCTGTAAACAGGAATGAGACAGCCCTTTCCCACTTCATCACGTTACCTTGACAATGCCGAAACACGTTGCACACTTTTTATTTTATGCTTCTGCCTGCAGGCTCTCGCCCTGCAGAGTGGAGGAGAGGTAAATGTCAATATATTTGTCAATAATATAGGCCTACACTATTGTTGGTCAAAACAGCATCATTAAGCTAACTTAAATAGTTAAATAAACAAAGTGTGTAGGCTAATAAGGTGTATTCCTCTGACTTTATGTGTTCTATGCACCTTCTTAAGTTAAGAAAAATTCTAACAACATCAGCGTTGGTGTCAATGCTTGCTGGTTTTATTCCTCTTCTCCTTTTAGCGGATTTGCCGTGATTTTTCTCTTGCTTCCGGGCTTCCCCCTGTAACCCTGGCAACCCCCGTGTTTCACGTCATACCGCGCTGAACTGTGGATAATTCCCTCAGCCAAAGTCTGCAGAAATGCAGACTTACGAAAAGGGTCTAAAAAGGGCTCAAAATGTCTGCGAGAGCGCCCTCGCACACTTGACGATTTCACAGTGGGACGGCCCTGAGCCCTCACGGACTTACCGAGAACGCGCCTCAAAGTCTGTGAGGGTGGACATTGGGATTGGGCCAGGGAATTAGCAAAGGAGAGGACCACAGAACAAACTAGACTAGTAGTGAATGGTAGTTGGGGAATGCCGAACAGGTGCATAATTGAGACGGAGAACAGGTGTGCCAAAGCTGTGATGAACCGGAGACCACGCCCACAGCTCCAGGAGACATAGAAGAGAAGACAGACAAAAACAAAACCCATCAAGCACACAACACACAAAAGGCAAAAACTAAATCAAAAGCCAATCATACACACGCACTGCCACCAGACAGGGTCATGGTCCAGAAGCCGTGACAGTTTCGCAACAGCGAATTAGCATATAGCTCCTTTAAGTACAGGATGCAGTGCTTTTCCAAGTTTTCAAATATGTCTTTGATCAACAGTAGGCTAGGATATTGATTTGGTATCTGTTTTGCAAATCACAAAAATGAAAAAAAAAATTCCAGCAAAATGTTGTCACACTGTGGTGAAATCAGAATGCCCCTAATTTATCCGTCAGTGTGATTTTTTTTTCTGCTACTGATGGAGCAAAGTGTCAAAATTCATCCGTCCATGTTGTCTCTAAATGAGGCCACTGAGGTCTGAGAGATATGGTATTGTGTGTGACTTAATAGACAAAACAATCCATCCAGTAAACATCCCACTTCAACACACACAGACATTATCTTCAAAATTGCTAAAGCTTCAGTGTTAAATGTACTCTGATAACAAGCACTGCGTGAAACACACTTGACATTAACACTTAGATTATAGTGAACCCTTGCCCTGGAGCCACATCAGCATTAAGAGTGAATAAACAGTCACTGTTTCTGATCACCTAATATAATGTCACTGAAAAATCATTAACAAAAATGAAAGACTCTGCCAGTGTTTATATATCTTGGTACACACCTGCCGAGTCAATTTAACACCACAAATTTACAGCCGTTGATGTTTGTGTGTGTAAGTGGCCACCACTTGCTATAAAGCAGCATATGGTCTCTAAACATCTAAATATGCAGCAAAACACACATACACGCAACCACGCATATAAACACACACTTCCAGGGACCAGAGACCTTGGTTAATTATTAAAGCTGGTCAATAATGAGCCTCAAATCAATTTTTAATTGTGTTTGTCTCCTATATTAATCAGACAATCGATTCCAGGCACGTCTCCGGTACTTAGATGAGCCTCAGCAAGCAAAAGAGCAGCAGGATGAGAAAAGACGGACGGAGCATGGAGGATAACAGCGACTGCAAAAGGAAAAGAAAGAAATTGAAGTAGAGCAATAAAGCAGCATAATGCGACAAGACATGACAGTTACTCTAACCTGAAAAACTCAGGGGATTTTCTTTTTTCTTTTTGCAGACAGGTATGCTGCTACCGTTGATGTTATCAGGTCAGCAGGTGTGAGGTTGTGTGTGTGTGTGTGTGTGTGTGTGTGCATGCATGCACAGACAGTATTTTGAGGGGCTGTCCTGCTCCATTTCAGCCAACAAACTGATAAAATAATGGAGATGCTCAGCAACCTTCCATACACAAACTCTTTTTTTATGTCCAATCTTCTCTCTCTCCCTGCTCTTTCTAATTTTTATCGACATTCGTACACACCTCTTTCATCATCCAATAAGCCAATCAAGTGATCTTTTATTCTTCTAACTCATTATACAATCTCCCCAGCCTTCAGTGGAAAAATAACGTGCACCTGTCTCACTCAGTGAGAGCTCAATTTACCATAACCACTTGACAAAATGGAGAAATGAAATGAATACACATAAAGTGTGTAAAAATCCAAAGCAATAGATTCAACTTTAGCAAAACTTCAAACAGCGAAACCAAACAGCCAGGGACCCTGACAGGAAATGTCAAGCAGCTTTTAAGGCACAAAGACAAGCCATTAAAAGAGTTGGCGTGACACAGCGTTTTAATATTCCATCTAGCATGCACCTTTGGAAATGTCATCGCTGCATTTGAGCTTGCTGTGATGGAAAGGCACCCGCTTGATTACAGTCATCATCCTTTCAGCAAACCAAGACTTGCAAATTCATTTATTAAAAATCCTGTTGGAAATGTACACACACACCTACATATACACACTCACACTTTTAGATGCATACTTCTTAATCCTGTGATGCACAACATGGGTCAAAAGTTTTAATTTCCTGTATTTTATTTCCAATAAATTAATTTCATTATTCAGTATTCCAGTTATTTCTTAATTACCTTGTTTACGATTTTACCACAACATAGGTCAAAAATGACCCATATTCATTATGTGTTTCTTTGCTTTCTAAGGCTATATCATTTGAAATAATTTTATTTAACATTTCAAGTAGTCATTAAATATCTTTTTTTTGTTTGAAAATGATTTCAAATAGTTAATCACATATTCTCACATATCTCCACATTAAATACAATGGAAACATTATTCCACACCCAGAAAATTTTTTCTCCAAGCCCACCACACACACACGCACGCACACACACACACACACACACACACACACACACACACACACACACACACACACTCTTTTAGATGCTTTTAAACCCTTGTCAGAAAACACACTTCCAATGACAAACTAATAACAGGTAAGTGTCTCCAAGGCAAAAGTACGCTGTGACTCACTTGATGGACAGTCCAAACAGTAACTCTGGGTTTCAGAGATTAAAGGGACTTGTAGTGGCTTTCAAGCATGTGAAAGGACTCAAGTGGTGTGTGCCCAAAAAGCCTGTGTGTGTGTGTGTGTTGAGTCTGCCTTTGGTGCTCATAAAATCGGCTTTGGTCCATAAATTGACAATACAATTGCTGTTTACCTGTATTTTGGCTTGTGATTTTCCTTAATCAGTAAAATTAGAGCAGTAAATTCAAGAGAAGCTGGGTTGTTTTTGTATTTAGTTACCATGGCAATGAAATGGGGTGACTAAATGAATAGAAAACTTTTACATTATTGTGTCCATTGCAGCACTGATTGTGCAGGCGTAGGCTCAATCAGGTTGTAATCAGACAAATAATCTTTAGCAGTATCTCTTAGTGTTTGCAAACAGCCAGAGAGAGGAAAGGAAGACTTTTGCTCATGGCACTGTGTGTCATTCATTAGTGAGGGTTTTATTGACTATTGGAGTATTCAAATACAGTGTTAGAATTCCATTAGCGTATGGAGAGGGCCTCACAAGAAGAAAGAAAAAAGTGTTTTGTTAAGGGGATGAATTAACAAGTACACAAACCGCCACAGATGTGAACTTAATTAGTCACTGGAGAGCTGCATTAACCTGGCTGAACTCAATTAGGTTTTTCAAACTTAATCAAAGCCTTATTTGCCTAAGAAACCAAAACAAGCCACAGTTAATCTTTTTTTTCAATAGTTTTGCTCTTTTCTTGCGCATGCTCATTTTTTCACCAATATTGGATTGGATTTGTGAGAACATGTTCGGAAAATGTAGTTTTGATCCCCTCATGTTTGAGTCATTGAGGTTAACACCCTTTGATTGGCTGCAGCTCACTGTGGAAGCGAGGCCACGGCCCCAACCAATCAGGCGGGCTGTTTCTGTTTGAGCCCATTGATTGACGGCTGGTGAAGATTGCATTGATTTGTTGGGGGATGAGTTATAATTCAATGTGCTACCATGAACGTGAGCTGTAAGAGATGTAAGGAGAGATGTGCAGTGTGTAAGCACACACACACCACACACAGATGCTTATTAAGTAGCACAACTGGTAGCTGAGAAAGATAGTACACACATTTATCTATAAAAACACTCTATAATAGGTTTACACTTAATTTACAGTTTCTGAGATAAATATGCAGACAAAGAGATTCACAGTACATAAAAGTAAGCCACTCGAATCATGGGGGATTCATTTGAAAGTAAAAAAGGATGTGATGATTAAGCAAAATTTTACCAAAATAGTGTAATGTAGCATTTTGTATTCTCTTCAGAGTTGCTGCAACAGATGTCATTTCAAGAGGGTACATTAGAGTGTCATAGTATATATGTGTGTATATGTATGCCCATACAAAACATACATTTACTGTGTACTGTTTTTGCTGACCTTAGGTGGAAAAGTTAAATGTATCAATAAAATCAGTGGAAACAACAGAGTAGTAGCCATAGAGAGAAAACAATTATTAACTCCCACGTTTTAAATATTTTTTGCGGACAAGATACAATTTGTTCCCACATTTTGATTGCTGAAGCGACAGCGAAATAGGCAGGTGTGTGTACTGGAAAAAGTTACAGCTCACAGTCTGCTGTTTCAGTACTGCTGCTGGCTGTTTCTCAGATATAAACAGATATAAATACACCCTCTCTTTAGGCAAGACAAGGCTGGTCTGTTGTGCTGGCTGTCTTTATATATATATATATTTATATATATATATATATATATATATATATATATCATGCACCCAGATTAATCAAAACATGGGAAGAAAGTTTTTTGTGTGTCTATGGACACTACAGGGCTTCACAAGAAACATACATGGCAAATAAATAATTACTTGCATGAAGCATGCAACTAAAATAAGTTTGAGATCTGATGAGCGATGAGGAGACTGTAAACTCAATGAAATTATAAAATAAACATGAAAAAACATACATACAAAACAAACATGCCATATTTTCAATCGCGTTTTCTACATGGTTTTCTACCATTTAAAGTTTGAAAGGTGTTCTTTTAACTGTGTCATTACTGTGGGTAGTGATCTGCTCTAGATTTGGATTGAAACTCGACTTGACCTGCATGATTAACATTTTCCTCAATCATCTCTTATGCCTTAATTGGGCATGGTGCACATATGAAGCCCACAGCCTGAGATATTGATTTGGTCAATTTTTGACATAGGTAAGTAGGCTACATAGCTATACTTACGCTATTTCTGTGTCTGACGTCCTAGCTGGTTGAACCTGCTCTGTAGTCTCTGCAAAGCAGAGCAGAGCAGATAGCCATTTATGATCAGTTCATGAAAGATAAGTCATCTCTTTTAATGTATTTTGAAAAATATTGTGGAACATTTACCAAAAACTCATGTAAACCTTTTTGGTTCCAAGAAAATGACATTTTATCCACTTGGTAATGTTTGTAGATGCTGCAAGAGAAGGAGAACATGAAGAAAGGTGAAATCAACAACGTCTGTGAGACATGAGGATGGTGGGAGATTAGTGTCACTGAAAATGACCAAGGCAGTGACTGTCACACCTATGACAGCTAAACTGCCTCGAGTCATGCTCAGACTTCTGCAATCAACAAGACACAGACTGACATGTCCAGTCAGCCGGGGAGTAGAGATGAAGCCCAAACACTGACATCAGTGATGAGAGAACCAAGCGGTCATGATGACCCAGACTCTGACACAGATGCTGAGTCAGACACAGAAATGCTGACAGAATGAGTACAGGTGTTCAACACGAGATGTAAAAGTGGTGAGAGGACACTGGCAAAACTGAATCAACAGCAATTCTCCAGTGGCCACAGAGACAACAAGGGTAAAGGTGTGACGGCTGAAGTAAAATAACGTCAGTACTGACAACTAAACCTACACTGACTCCTGATGGATGTTGAATTTTACAGATTTTACACATGAAACTTAAAACTGTAGTATAATGTCATCCGTAGCTCTAGGGCGGTTTTGTCAAGTCTAAGAAAATACCCCTGGTGATGTCATCAGGGTTATCTGGGCTTGGACTTTTTAGCAGAAAGCTTTTGTAGCAAACTGGCTGCATGAAAGACACAGGTCAGGGGTCGGCAAATAAGTTTGGCACCGGGCCAAATTTTTTAGCTTATTGGTAGTGCATAGGATTCCTCTTCGGAGGGTTGAGTGTTCAACACAATCATTTAAGAGAAGAGGAAGTGATTATGTGAGTAACTTTTGCTGTCCTGCCTTAGATCTGTTTCAGTACCAACTGCTATAATCTTTTTGTTTTTTTATTTTTTTGCCACTATCAAAGTAATCTGGCCATGAGCCAGTTTTTATTTCTGGCGGGCCAGCTTTGGCCTGCGGGCCGTCTAATACCGACCACTGACATAGGTGTTCACCGGGCAGAATGAGTCTAATGAAAAGATGGCAGTAAGTTGCACTATAGGAAATTAGTCTATTGTTCCATGCACACAGCATGAAATCAGATTGAAGCTGCAATTATTATTGACTGACTTCTTTATTAAAACAACACAAGTCTGTGTGGCTGTGCTGTAAAAAGATACACTGGCTGGTCTTCTGTTGTATTTCTGTCAAAGTAGCTGCTCAAGGAGTGTTTGCTGTACACTCACCATGGATGTTGCAAAATCAACCAGGACTGAGATCCTTAAAGTCAAGATCATAACTTTAAGAACCACATTTCAATATCTGTCAAAATGTTTCTTTTACAGTTTTTCTCAATTGATTTGGCACATTTACTGAAACAAACTTTTGTCAAAGCCCTAAGTACAATCCTCAGACCAGGTGGTGCATTCAGCACACCACTCAATGTGACCTGCAAAAGGTGATTCTCAATCAAAAGAATTAACTCGTTTCAAATGTAAATAAATCCATCAATGATAAATCATTGTCACCAAAAAAAAAGGTTCCTTTATCATTGCTTAGACCAAAACAATCAAAATGCAAAGACATCTGACGACAGTGTACTCTGAAAGTGTGATAGTTTCCCACTATGTAAAATTGTCCACTTGCTAACATTGTTTTTTTTGCAGCTGAATTGTATTGATGTCAGCCATGGCACACACTATGTTTTCAACAAGATTCATTTGACGACTGTGCCCAGATTAGGTTGCACTCTCTGACCAACCTCTGTCATACTTAGGCCGTGGTTGATTACATGGTCTATAATTGTTTCCTGTTTCTGATTTTGGTGTCTTTGCCTTTCTCTTGCTCTTCCTCTACCCCTCACCATACCACACCTGCACTCAAATGCCCCATCCTCTTGTACGGGCAAACTCTATGTATGTATGTATCTAATATATGTGTGACAGATTATTGTGAACATTGGCCCCTTTATTTAGCATGTAGGGATTTACACAATGAACATGTGTATTATTGCATTTGAGAGAAATGTGATTTAGTAGCAAACGAATGGAAAGTAATTTGATCTGCAAGGCTTACTCAGAGCATTTTGTGCCAAAGCAATTATAAATGACTACAGTCGTGTGAACAACTGACCTAATGTTCATATAAATAGTCATATAGTGTGACAATGTTTTATAGACATTCAACAATTGTTGGCCAAAGCGATTGGGAACTGTAACCAGAGAATCAGTAATATGATATGATAAAAGAAAATTCTGATTTCTTTCCCACAAGGCTTCTATTTTTCTTCCTATCAATCATTTTACTCACCAACTGAAATCTGGGCATGTGGCAGCGTTGCTTGAAGGACATCCAAAAGGGCAAGAAACACACACAGCGAAACATGAACAAACCCCCAGTTTTAACCTGCTATTTGGAAGAGGCCACAAATGCAAAAGCAATCTTTCCTGTCTAACATAAATTAGGGTTTCTGCTTCTACTTTGAGGCTGTGTACACACATAGTTTGTCTATGCGATGAGGTATTTTAACAAGTATTTTTGATGTGTTCACTTTTGGTTTAATATTCGGTTTTTATATTGGTTTGTTGCTACATGGAGTTTAAACTGAGTGAAATATTCAAACCTAAAACATGTTGTTTTTTTAAGGCTGCACCGCTTCATCAAATGGAAATACTGTTGATGCACGATGATGCGTGACTTTATACACATTTCCCCAAAGTTCAGCCTGACATATTTTGGATCTGTGGAAACTTTGGAATGCACACTGGAGTTTGAAATTAAGCTCTGCTCTCCAAATCAGTGGTTCAGATAATCTGACTACACTTGGTCTTTGTTTGTAATTGTCTTACCGCTCATGATGGACTGCCACCGCATCTCGAGGTAATGCTGGTAAATAGAATGCTATCATAACCGATAAGAATGATGGCCAAACCTGTTAAAAACAGTAAAACAAAAAGGCAATTTTTCCTGTATGATACATTATTGGAGCCTAACTGTAGTTCAGTCACGTTGAATAGTAATCAGCACTATGACCCAACTAACAAGGAGACAATATTGTGTTGCTGCCTGATCTCTAAAGCTCATTCCACTGCCAGATAGATATCTTTTGGTAATTAAGCTGATAAAAACACCCGCAGATATGAAGGCACAAACAAGACGAAGATACGAAGACACACAAAAAGAGAGAAAGCAGTTTGACATATGGCGTGGATGTGTGAGTGAGAGCTAAATATGCAAGACAGGAGGGAGAGTGAGGTAAGTTGTCTTAGGGCACATGAGGTAACATGATATTACAGTATGACAAAGAAACACACATGAACACCTTATTTTTCCTTCTTTCTCATACTCAAACACATGTACGACTATATCTACAGGGACTCGCACACAGCGGAAAAAAGATTCAAACACACACACACACACACACACTTATAGTTTCTTTCTTTTCTTAATTAGCCTAAAGCCCTGATGTCTGGTTTCAGCTCTTCTTCTCAGTGTGGTGCCAGCGCTTCTGTTAGTTAAGATTTCAACATCCTCCACTGCTCTCATCTCTCCCACACCCTCCCTTTCGCTCATTCTGTCTCATCTCTCTCTCTCCATTTTGCTAACAGACACACACACACAGCGGCCGTTTTCGCTCTCTCACACACACACACACACACACACACACACGCACACGCACACATCCTTCTCACTTTGCCCGCATTTCCATTGCAGTTCTCGCTGTATTCCTTTCTTAATTCATCACTTCTCCTCGACTTACTCTGGATCATCCTCCCACTCTGCTTTTACTAGGAGTGTTATCTCATCACTGTTTTGTTTTTCTTCTTCTTCTTTTCATTACCCTCTCTACACTCCCCTCTTTCTTTATCTGTCATTTCAATGGGCTTCAAAAGCTTCACTGCCTATCATTGTGATTGCTGCCTCGTTGGTTTTCAGACCCCCATACACCCAACCCCTGTGAAAGTGAGAGAATCATCCACTGGAGCGTGCTTGATGACATCTATCCAGTGGCAGTGTGACATCCGTTCACTGTGTGACGCATTAACAAACCCCGGAGGACGTCACACCCTCCAAAAAGAGCATCCGTTAAACACTTCCCCAGCTTATCCTCTGCAAACAGGCCACACACAGAAAACACACTCCAGCAGTTACATATCTTTTTTGACCAAATGCCGACCCTGCTCACGGATGGAAGTCTGTGTCAGAGTGTTGCCATGGTTACGCCGATCTTTGCTGTTCATCACGAGGTCGGCAGGACACCTGCAGGGAGGGAGTAGCAGGTAGCCTTGTTTGACGGGTGAGTGTTTATGTGTATGTGTGTGTGTCTGTGTGTGTGTATGTAGGGGAGGGGGGTGAGGAGAGGGAGACAGACAGGCAGATGTTGGGGGTAAGTAAGAAGGAGGAGGAGGTTAGCTGAAGAAGGAGAAGGAGAGAAAAAGCTGTTAGTGAACACAACCTGATCCTCTGGAGTGCCCAATTCTCTCAGTATTTTAACGCTCTGATGTTGTTTACCCCGGCAGCAGCCGTTATCATCATCAAAGCCTGTAAGTGACACTCTCCAAACGAAACTGTTCTGCGCCCCCTCCTCCTCTTTTTACAATCGCCATGGTAACTGATTGCCTCATTCTCCTCTGGCTTGAATCTCTTGGAAACACAAACACCTGTTGTTCCTGTTGCTGCTGTCGTCGTTGGTTAGCTTCGATTCGCCTGTCATTACGTTGGAGTGTTTGGAAAAGTTTGCTCAGAACAGAAGAGAAGCTGATCTAGTAAACACCAGAAGGAGTTTAAACTATATACTATACACTGAGAGCACCTTCTCCTTTTCCTTTATTTTTTCCTTTTCTTTCAAAAGTTTTGGCTATTTCATATTTCACTTTTGCATCAAATCACTGGCATTTAGCACCATTTGTATTAAAAGTGATGACACATATCTTATGTTTCCAGCAGAGATGAGGACTCGAGTTTGAGACTCCGACTAAAGTCGCACACACAGTGACTTCAGACTTGACTTGAGACTCGTCCTAGTAAGACTTCAGACTTGACTCGTACTCAAGGTGCGGGTAAACAGAATTCCTTATAGCTATGCAGTATTAAAGGCATCCTGGATTGAACGCAGCAGGTGATACCTTCATTATAACCACGAGAGACTTGAGACTTGACTTGGACTCTAGCTCAAAGACTTGTGAGCATCTCTGGTTGCCAGCCCTCTGCCTGATCTTAATTCTTATCAAAATAATACCTACGGATATTTTTATGGACGTTGTTGCTTTTTAGCCATGAATATTTAATGTTATAGAAAAATACCTTGAATATGAATCCATGTTTTGAGGGGCTTAAACTGGTAAAAAAAAAAAAAATAGAATAGCCTCACATAATTCCTGTATATTTTCCCGTATAAGTAGGTTTGAGGCTGGAAAAAAAGCATTTGATTCCATTTCTGACAGCATCAGGTATAACTTTACTGAAGCTGTATGATGTTTGTGATGAGTGAAATGTTCAAACCACAGGCTCCATGTTTTTTATTGCCGCATTATTTGATCATCTGGAAATATTCTCAATGTCTTGTGCATCATTTATNCCCCCCCCCAACAAAAAAAATTCAGCCTGACATATTTGGTATCAAATGTTAGATCTACACCAGAATGTAAAAATAAGAATTGATGGGCCTTGCTTTGAAGAAAATTTGGCTGCACAGCATGAGTGTAGCCGGGCATAAAAACATTTTTGTTTTTGAAAATGTTTTTCAAACTCGGCTATAAAGAGCTTCTCAACACCAAGTAAATTTAGTAGCTGTTCTGGAGCCTTCAATTACTTAACACGGTCTTCCTCAGCACATGAAGTTGCCTAGCTTTCTTAGAACTGTAGATGTTCACATTTTGTTTGTTTTTTTCTTTGAAATGTGATCTCTGAATTGCTTTATTGAACAGAAGCCTGGGCAAGAAGAACAGAAAATGTATGCACTACACGAAAAAGCGCAAAGATCATCAAATAAAGATGCACATACCTGTAGAGATCCATGCCACACGCAGACCTCACAGATTTTAGGAATTCTAAAACAGCAAACAGACTGAAAACACACAGCCCTCCCACTCTCAAAACTTTTTGTAATCATCCCACCTACACTCGGGAAGGTAGCAAAGGCCTCCTAAACTCAACCTTCCACTGTGTGTGAGGTTTGTGTGTGTGCGTTTGGAGGCAGAGGTTGGTGATGTTACAGGCTGAGTCGAGGTATAGCTGAGCTCGAACATGGGAGTAGAGACGATAATGGTTGCTGGCAGAGCAGGTAATTTGCTTCATTCAGCCAAAGAGATCGACATCAATGAATGTCTGATTGCAGGAGAAGAGATACTAAATGCTATACGCGCACATGCATAAGGACTGAAAAACACGCACAAATACACACATAGAGAGGACGCAGAAGTGATATTCTACACACATGTGGCTGTTTTGTACGCACACAGACACATGCATGCACACACACAGGTAGTTACATGCTACCCAAGATACACACACACTGCTGATGAAACTTTTACTGCATTTAGTCTGAAGTATTACCCAGATATTCAACTGCTCTCCCTCGCCCCATCCTCTTTCCCTCTTCTATTTGATGTGTTTAAAAAAAGAGACAGCAACACTCATATTTACAGCAGGGCTGAGAAAAAAAAATATATAAACATCTCCCCTGCTGCTCATATCGATTTGGCAGATCTGCTCGGTTCACGTCCTCTCTCCCTCTCTCGTTCCATCTCCCGCTTTGCTACTTGCTTCAGCTCTGTCCTTAGACATGCACAAACAATCTTCCAGTCATGCTGGATCCCCCAGTTTTGCACTTCCACCCACACTGTTCTGTCCCAGGTCTCAAACCAGCTCTCCAGCTCCTCTCCAGCTCTCTCTCTCTTTCATTCTCCTAAACAAGTGAACAACCTGCCAGTTTGGGATCCATACGGCAGTCAGTAACAGCTCCAGGGATGTGAAGATGTGTGTGTGTGCTTGTAAAAGAGGATGTGGTGTTGATGCCGATATGTGAAATGCAGCCCATTACCAACTTTTCTTTCACCCTCAGTGAAATAAAACAGCTGTTACAGAAACATTTCATGCTTACAGACACACGTCTCTCAAGAGTACTAGACATTTGTGTGATATGATGATTTCATGCTCCTCCTTCTTTTCACATCCAACAGTTTTTGTTACACAGAGTAAGCCGTCTTTTATTTCATATCACAGAGCTGCTTCTATAGAATCACAGTGAAAAAGACATAATGTCTTGAACTATTAAGTGTTACAATCCATAAGACTCTCCAACATTTGCGGGAGTAGAATTCACATGACATCAATGCAAATAAATTCATTACATAATTTTCATCAAATCAAGAGTCATTTTCTGTCTTAGTTGTGCAGTGATCCGCCTCATCCTGCCATTACTTTAACTTTTAGAAGAGCGTTGTGCCACTGGCAAAATGTATCACTTGTTTTAAGAAACGTTTAAAGTAGAAAAGATTTAATGTCTATTGCGACACTAAAGAGTTTCCAGTATATGCAGATAAACTGTTCAAGGTTCAATAGTAAGCATGTTATCAATCTCTTTCCATTTTTTTGCTGATTCTTTTTCTCGCTGTTCCATCATTGGATCTAGTTGCAAGGCTTCTGTAAAGCACCAACGATCTTTCTCTTTTAGAGCTGTGATTCAAACTCTATCTCAAAGTACTGTACTGAGCCACTGAGGGCAACTAGTCTCTCTCTTAAGTTTGTGCACATTACTGCATTCGATACCAGCGTGACAAAATTCCTTCATATTTAAAGTAGCCATCCTTCAGAACATTAGCTAACATTTGAGATGAGAGTCAATTTACTAAGCTAGAATATGTCAGCCACAGATGCAGCATGATGAAAAGAACCCTTCCAGCAGGCTATAGTAGTGAAAACTAGTTGTCTCACGACATGACAACATCAAACATTATCTACATTTTTTGCCTGGTGGCCGGGTGAAGTGACATCCCCGATTTTAACAAGGTATCAAACAAATACATTGCCCACTGGCATTCAGCAACAGGTTGAACACACCACCAAAAAACGCACACAATTAGCTTTAAAACTCACAAATGCCCCAACAGCTGCTAAACAAGCAGCAATATTCTAAAGTTATCTATGCACAACACAGTTAGCTTAGCTAAGCTCAATTACCTTCATAATAGTCTCTCAGAGTGTGGTTGTTTGGCAAGCTAATTACAACAGGCAAAAGGGATGCCCGTGGCTGCCTGTGGGTTGTTTGGGACCTCAAGCCTACATCAGTGGCTAGCACTTAGTGTAGGTCCCACCATCATGACAGGCCATTCAAAGCCAAAGACATCCCCTTACAGTTGTTTTTGTTAGAGGTTGTTCTAAAACAGTGTGCTTGTTAGCTCACCTGGTAGAGCATGCACACCATATACAAGGCTAGAGTCCTTACCAGCCCACAGCACTTTGCTGCATGACATCCCCACTCTCTCTCCCACATTTCCTGTCTCTCTCTTCAGCTGTTATATCTGTTTATAGAAGGAAAAATAAAGCACAAAAATTGGAGGCTTAACATTTCTCAGCATAAGTTGACAAACAGATGTTGGCTCGCTCTCTCAGTCCAACAGCTCAACAAAGTTGACGCTCAGTGGCTGCACATCAGCACAGGTGTGATGTGACCATTTTGACCACTAGTAGCTTTATGGACCAATGTTCTTATACGCAGGTCTGAGTTTTGTTTGTATTGTGCACATGCATGCAAGCACGTAGGCAACGCATTGGTTAGATTCAAACAATGCATTTTGGTGAGAAACACTGAAATGAAGTTATCTAGCAGAGTTTCAGGAGCAGGCCACACCTTCATCCATTGATAAATGCCTACCTAACCCATCTCCTCTTCATCGCACTTGAATTCTGCACCCCCACCCTTTTAACCTATCTTGTTGCCTCATCTCCTTCTTCCTCTCCGTAGGGTTATAAGGGGGTCCGTCATGCCTGGGTGGTATGACGGATTTCCCAGCGAAGCTTCCACCACAACGCATAGCTATCGAGTCCAAGGCTTGCACAATCTTTTTGTTCATCAATAAATCCTTTAAACCGAAAAATCTGTTGATGGTGTGGTGCTTGCTAATGAATGTAAACACAAACTTTATTTGTTGACACCTCTGAATACATTGCTAAGCACCTTCCCACTATACCAGCCACAAAAAGAAAAAAGGAAGTTGATAATGTGAGTCTAATAACACAGCACTACTCAACCTAACACACTCGATTTCCCTGTAGGTATGGTGTAAATCCTCTAATATACGTGCTTTATTCAAAGAGGCAAAATTTGATGATGAGCCATTTTTGAATTTATATCATTAAAGTACCTTTTTCACTGTAGTGCTAATAGAGGTTGCAGCCCTGCACCAATGTCCTTGTTCTCATCTGCTCTGTTATTCTGTTTTACTGAAACTCTCCCATGTAATGCAAATCTGGCAGCACTATCTTCACCTTCTATTTCTCGCTCTTCTTTCTCTCTTTAGTCATTTCCCATCTCCCTTGCTTATCCTACCTCTGACCTCATTCGTTTTTCTTCCTTTCTTTATATTCAATACTACGACTCTCTTTTCAAATCTGACTTACTCCTACAGTATCTTTTAAATGGGTTTTGTTTGTATGTGTGTATTTCAGTGTACTACAAGTAAAGGAGCTACTAGACAGATAGTCACTCTGCGGGGGCCAAGGTTGTGGGTCAAAGTCAGATTAGACAGGGTGGATGAAAAATAGAGTGGTAAAGAAAACAAACTTGGGCTGGAAGGGTGAATGATTTCCCAGGATTCGGTGTGTTGACAAGGTAGAAGCTATGTGAGGGATTTCCCGGAATGCAAACATTATTTTATACTTCCTTTCTTTCCTTTCATGTTTTCTTCTTCCTCTCACATCGCAGACTCCACAGAGGACTCGTCGGCACAAGTTAAATGTCTTGTTTCAAAAAGATAACCTCTCTTCAGCAGAGGAGAGAGTTTGCTAGATCCCGTCTCATTCAGTTATTCCCCCGCCCGGGGGGGCACCATTTCTCCTCTACCCCTTGTCTCACCTTCTGGATGGATTGTGATGATGGCTCACTGCCTGCACAGAGAGCTTTGTCTGACAGATTAAAAAAAGGATGCTGACACTTGACAGGTTGCGACACTGTGTTTACCAAACCCCCGGCAGTAGGGGAGGTAGACCTTAACATTTCCCAGAGTTGCATGAAGTCTATCTGTGCACACAAGCACAAGTAAAGCCCAAAGGAGATTGTGATCCTGTTTTGTGAGAACAAAAACATATTGAAATGATACATACGAACAAAAGAGTTCATGAGAGAAAGATCATTTCACCATTTAACTTCATTAGAAAGCCAGCAGGTGTAATTGAAAACCTGCAATTTTCATCGTTAACTATGGATCCTCCAGTTATATTAGCAGTAGTGACATTTAATAGCAAAAGTAAAATGAAAAACTGTAAATATGAGAGGCCCTACCCATTTTCATGCCATAGCTGTGTGTGTGTTTTGTGTGTGTTGTGGCTCATGTTGAGCTGAATGTGAGAATGAGAAATGTGTTAGTAAAGAGGTCTGAGTCAAATGCTCGGATCAAGTCGGAAGTTAATAAAAGTGAAATTACATTTCAGGTAATCATGAGAGGGTGGGGGAAGCTGAAAGGGAGCTTGAAGGTTGAGATTCAAAAAGACAGGAGTGCTTTAATCCCCAGCATGGCTTTGTCAGCATCAACATTTTAGGAGTTCTTAAAAGCAGGAATATTGTGCAAGGAAGTTTCTGTTGTGAAAAAAAAGATTTGGCTAAACTCTTTTCAAACTCTCACATGTAACAGATCACACAAAAATGTGCCTTTTACACATTTAAAGAACTTAATGGTTCAAACAAATGCACCAAATTAATTTTTACTTATCAACACCACCTCCTTCTCATACACTATGGTTGCAGCTGAATTGTCTAAACACTTTTGCTTGACCTTGATGGAAAACGTCACCAGTTCAAGGAAAGATGACTTGGGAGATAACATTTATATATATGTTATTCAAGATGACTCCTGACTGCATAGATTTGGAGCTCAGCCAATCATGGAAGTATTTCCATATGTTTTGGATCGTGTCACAAGCATAAAATGGGTGCTCTGTTGTTTTCACATTTGCGTGAATTGGCATTGGACGGCATTATTTCCTTTGGATATATGGTCTGGTGCACCCTATGCTAAAGGAGGTGAGAAAGGGAGCACTGTAGCACCTTTCTTTGGCATTTAGAAAATTCAACAAGCTCTGATCATGGTAGCAACTTGGAGATTAGCACTGTTGCCTCACAGCAAGAAGGTCATGGGTTCAAACCCTGGTTGCCCAGGCCTTTCTGTGTGGGGTTTGCATGTTCTCCCTGTGTCCGTGTGGGTTCTCTCTGGGTGCTTCGGCTTCCTCCCACCATCCAAAGACATGCAGGGACAAAGACTAGGTTAATTGGTGTCTCTATGTGAGTGTGAGTGGTTATCTGTCTGTGTCGCCCTGCAATGGACTGGCGACCTGTCCAGGGTGTACCCCACCTTCTGCCCAATGTCAGTTGGGATGTACGCAGGATAAGCGGTTAACAATGGATGGATGGATGGACTATATGACTGCAGCCCATGAGCTGTGTGAAAACATACTTTTGGTGGTGAAGAAATCTGGAGCAGGATTCCTGATGAGCTCACTGGATGGACCCATTATAGGGCTGGTTCTGATGAAAACTGAAGGGATGAAGGTGGCTCAATTGGACTCAAAAATGACAGCAGAGGAAGAGGGGAGAGGAACAGTAAGGAAAATGCTTAAACAATGTATAAACAATGTATAAAATAGTAATAATAAGAATAATAATAAGAATAATAATAACAGAAAATGCATAAAAGTTCAAAATGTTAGCGGAAACAATTCTCTGCCATTAGTCTTCACCAGTTCCTGAGAACTTTAGCTATATTTGGGTCTTTAGTGGCTAAATGCTCCACTTTCTCTACCAGCTAGTCGCTTATTTGGTCTGTCTGCCATTTGATGCTGGGCAGGTAGCGTACAGTAAGTATCTGAGGTTTTTTTCTAAAAACAGCTGCCTGTTGTGGTTAAAAACATTAAAAACTGCTATGAGAGTGGTTAGAGTGAATTAAAACAGTAGCAAGTCACGGGCCAGAAAACCAAACCAATGAACTGAAAGATGCTAAAAAGCTCCATGCAGCTTGGGGGAACCTGCAGTCAGGCGATCATTCTGTAGATTTGTCATTACAAAAGACTTCCCTCACATTACATTACTAATATAAAAATATTTATTATAGCCACTTTCAAGAGAGCAGGGTAAATGCTGATGGAGTTGGTAGAGGGGAAAGAAAAAGCAAACTTCTCACATTAGATTTTTTCCCCCTTGTGTCCTTGCTGAAAGACTGTTGAGAAATAAGATGCCAGTTCTGTGTGGACATGACTGAGAGGCTGTTTGGTATTTCAGGTGTCAGTGCGTGCGGTCCCAGGGGTTTATGGAGGTCAACTCTGTTAATCAAGACGGGTCAAAATACAGTGCCAAAAAATACTGCAGTGCTAATCCACTTGGTCCTCATTCTCCCCTTGCCTTTTTTGCTATTCTCATGTCTCCCCCTGTCTTTTTGTTTATCAATATGTTAATTCAATTCTGTCTTACTGTTAAAGCAGCCTTGCCTCTCCTCTTTCAGAGATTTCTATATATTTTAAACTTTTGGTTTACCTAAAGGGCTGTTCTCAGCACTTCTCTCTTTCAAACAGATGTATTATTACTCTTGTCTGACGAGTAGTTTCAGCTGAATGCTAACCTGGCGCAGTCGTTTTTGGTCAAGCATTGTCTGAAATGTACCACTTTGTTGCCGTGTTAAAAGCCAAAGGTCTGAGCCTGCTAGCACTGATTTGATCAACCTCATGACTGGAGGATTTTACAGTTCAGACTGATAAGAACGTTGCTTCATGTAATCTTGTTAGTTTAGCACAAAGACTTGATTTCATGCTGGCCAGGACTAAAAACCGACTCCTGCTGCAGCTCAAGGGTACAGGCAAACCTGGGTCAATTACTATCTGAAACTAATTTAATTCATTTTGCAGAGTTGAGAGAACATGTCTGACACAAGGGAATGAGCATCAATGTATTATCTTAAGACTTGCAAAGCCCAGTCATCTTTATAACTATTATTGTCTGACACTGGCTTAGAATAGCACTAAATGGCAGAGCCATGAGTGAAGGAGTGGATGGCAAAATTGACCAGTTACGGTCTACAGTATTATTTCCTCTTACGGTATAATGTTGACACTTCCTTAATGCAGCCAGGCCTGCAAAAAGCTCATCTGATAGCTTTGTGTCCGGCTGTATTTTCATCACTGACACAAGCATTGTCTCATTTTCCTCTCCCCCTCCACAGGTGGGGAGATTCACTGCTCTCTTGTTTGATTTCTTATATACAGTCTATGGTTTGATATATAGGCCACCCTCCGCCCCCCACATCCCATTCTTTCATATGTGGGCCTGAAACACCGCAATATTGCTGTCAGGGTAAATACCTGCAAGCTACGGCCCTTTATTCAATTTCTACCCTGACATGAGCTACTTCACTCTGTTTAAAATGTTGCCTGCCAAACTGAATTAATGTTGAATATTTCACAACATTAAAAAAAAAAAAAATATATATATATATATATATTCTATTATTTTAGCTAGCCTAAAACTATTGCAAATGACAGGAGGGTTAGGCAGGCAAATACCACTGTGCACTCATGGACCAAAAAAGATAAGGGGATCTCAAACAAAATATATTAAGTAGAAATGTAACCATGGGGGAATGCAAATAAATTAAATTTTATTTAGTCTTTGGGTTAGCAGAATAAGCAGTCTTAACAGAAAAGTCATGCTGAAATCATTATGAAGTTTATTCAATAACTTTAGGGGTTAAATACAGCAGGAGAAAGTTAACGAGCAAATATGGAAACATGAGCTGCTAAGTACTGCCTGAGCAGATTTAAATGGGCCTTGAAAACCCCTGATGACATAATTCCATAAGGTAGCCATCAAGAACAGTTACAGCAAGTTTTCAACAAGCTGCATCTGGATAATTATGTGAAACCCGTTTTCTCAGTCAGCTTGATACTACTGAGCGACGCGGTCTTACATGAACACAACATTTTCAAAGCTGTGTCAAAGTTTGAACAATTTTGATTATTTCCTTTGAGATATTGATAGTATTTTTTTGTTTTTGTCTGCTCTTCTCGCTGGTTTGAAGTGGGCGGGGCTAAAATGGAAAATGTGATGACACAAAAGTACACCAAACAGACCTTGGCTGCATTTTAATCAAAATGTGATGAGAGTTGTGGGCTTTTTTTGCTCATGTTTCCGGGCCATTGTTCAAATATGATTAAACCACACACACAAATCAATGCGATTTTCTAAATAAATAAATAAATAAAAAACTAAAAGAAGGAGTAAAACCATAATTTCGGCGGCTGTGACGTCACCCCACAAATTTTACAATGGACATACAAAGGTAAGATTTAACAAAAGGATTTATCTTAAGTTCTGAAATGTTGTTGGGCTAGTATTTCTCTCACAAAGTCCAACTTTTTAGTTAACAGTTTTTTTCAGAAACACAAACACAAGTCTGCTTCATCCGGACTGTGTGGGAGGGGTTTGATCAGATTGGACTGACATTCCAAAAACTGCCATTACATTTGGTCTCAAATCCTGATTGTGTTTTGAAGCACATGACATCAGCTTTTTCCAACTGGGCCCTTTCCACATCAAACTGATGAAAATAGCACAGATAAATAAATAAATCATAAAAATATTAATCTGTCATGTGAAACAATCAAAACTTCAAACTTTGGTAGAAAACTATGTACATGTAGGCTCCCTTAGTATAAGAAGCTGATTGAGGGTAAAAAAGGGTTTCAGGACTTTTCATGTCAATGACCACCGTGATTATTAAGGTTATTGCTGTCTTATTAGTAAGTCAATGGACTAAAAAAAAGAAAAGATTATATTTTTCAGTATTTCTCAGCACAGAAAAAAATTTGATCTTTCTTGCCTAATCACCATCCAAACCCTGTACTCCCTCCTACTGTTATGTTTTACATTGATAGGGAAGGCTTATTTTTTAGTGCGCATACAAAACAAAACAGACTGCTCTGGGGACCTGCAGTCAGCACCACTTTATTAGTTTGATTTTGAACACACAGTCTAAAAAACACACTACAAAGAAGACAAACAAGATAAATTAGACATCAAAATATTTTTCCCTGTTTGCAATTATCAGTAGAAAAACAGCTACAAATGCTTTTGGTGACAGCTCCATTGGGGGTTCAGACCAACCAGCTGCTTTCACCTTTGCTTTGAACCCTCTATGGAGGAATGTGTGCTGACCAGTGAAAACACTTTACTTGAACTGTTTTAAAATTATTGTGTAACAGAAAGAGCATTTGAGGGCAAGCAAAAAATACCCGCTGGATGTTTGGGTCAGAGGGCTGTAATTATCTTGGAACAATGAGGAAACGCTGTAATTATAATGCAAATGTTTTGAGAGCACACATAATGAGATGGAACACCAGCCTTTATAAAATCTATCCATTCATTCAACCCATCATTAAAAAAGAAAAGCTCAATGAAATTTTAACAGACTTTGAAATATTGTCTTTAACAAATTTAGAGACGTCTCTTGAAAACTTTGCACGGACTTTAAATGTTACCTGTGCACTTTTATAGAGAAAGAAATGGAATACAATAAAAAACAAAAGTACAATGACTCACTGTCATGTCATCAGTTTTCTTTATTTAAGATCTGAGAGGTGGCACAGAATAAAACCTGCATTTTATAAATTGAAACCAACCATGCTGACAGCATCACTGTGCACATAAACACATACAAATACACGTTCAGGCCTCATCATCATTAGTTCGACATGATATCGCTGGGGTGTCGGTGCTCATATACAGTTTTTGTGCATTCACACACACGTACACACAGTGTGGGGCAGCTGCGGGGCTAATTTGTTTGGAAGGAATTAATTAGACATTATTAAGGGGGAAACAATGGCGCAGAGGCAAGGTGTTTAACGGTGGGACGTCAAAGAGGCAAACCTGTCATGGAACAATAGGCTAATATCCACCCACTGCTTTCCGGCTACTGCTCAATTACGTTATCACACAATAAGACACAGTACACACAAATACACACAAATAATAGCAAGCAGCAAGTGTATTTTCTGATCAGCCCTCAGTTTGAACATTTATTCATAACAGAGACAGCAGAGGTTGCGTTTGTGTACTTGTATGTGTTTCTAATTGAGCAGATGTTTCATTATTAAAGGCATCCGCTCTTATACCTTCAAGGCAGACACTGCAGCTGCTGTTGACATGTCTTCAGCTGATGAAATCGAAAGCCAGTGACAGAACAAAATGCAATGGTACAGCCCAATATCCCTTCTATTCTCGCCTCACGCTCATTTCTTCAGATCGCAATCCAATCTAATTCCTCCTCCTCCCTCCATCCCTCACAGCCACTTCCTGAGAACAGCCAAGGCAGAGTTGAAGGTTAACTGGGCCTGGTGGGTTCCGCGGTAAGCCAGCAGCAGGGAGCCCGCCTCGGGCCTGTGGCCCGCCGCCAGCAGCTCAGCGGCGGCTTTCTCTACATCCCAGCCACCCTCCTGCTGGTGGGACAGCATGTGGGAGCTGAGCAGGGGGTACAGGGCCGAGGAGACGCAGCCCACCAGGAGCCCAGCGTCCAGGAGCAATGAGAGGAGCTCGGCGTCGCAGGAAGAAGCTGTCTCCTGTAGGAAAAAGAGAGGAGGGAGGGAGGAAGTGTAAACACATGTGGTGACAGAGTCAGGAGAAAATAAATTTCCTTTTTATGTGATTGCAAGTTTTTTCAGCCCCTGTGAATACCAGCCAAGGGTTACAGACAGGTAACCAGCCCTGTTCTAAACACCCACTGGCTGACAAAAGACTGAAAGTGGCCAGTCAATTTGGAGATTTACCAACCCCAGTGATCTGTAGAAACAACAGGCATTGTCACTTCCTGCCGCAGCAGCAGTATGCTAAGGCTCCGTGTGATTACAATGTTATACGCTTGAAAAAACCTGATGAGGTTAGAGTGCTCAACTCCTGTGTTGACCGTGTGGCTGACCACCATCCTGAGGTGCACGCAAACATGCCCAACTCCTCTTCTTCTGCATTTATTTGCAGCTTTGAGTAACATTGGTAACATTCTCAGTTACCAGAACAATTCAGAACACATGTTCATGCAGCCATAAACAGACCATCTTCCACCTCTTTACATCAATGAATAACATGCAAATTCAAACAGCTAAATGCCGCTGGGGCTGCTGTGAATAGTTTACAAGTCACGAAGAGGCAAGGCTGAGTGCTGCTGTGGATAGGTCGCCTCTCTCTGTGACTCAGCCCGTCGCTGCATCCTCTCACCTGTTTGTCTCTATCATTAAGCTTGCACTTGCACAACCATACACGCATATTTGTGCGCAGGCATGCACGCACAAACACACAGACAACAGCGAGTCCCTGTCAGGGTATTTCTGGAGCTGAGGCAGATCAATTATAAATGTGGAGCTCATGTCTTCTATTCTGTAGTAGAGAACCGCCCCGGATGAATTCCACTCCCTCACCTCTACTAAAATCCCTCATCTCTGTACTTACCCGGCTCCATTTTTCTCTCCTTGAAGGACAATTCATCCTTAAAAAACAAAACTGTGATAAAGTATCCCTACACTCATGTGATGATGGATATTAGTGAACCTGAATGTCTCACATGAGAGTTGAGAAATGTTCAAATGTTGTCAGTGACTTTGACACCATCCCCTTGTGGAACCACATCTTGCACATAAAACAAGTTTTACCTTATAGTAATTATGAGCACATCTGAAAAAGAACATTATCGCTGTGTATTCTGGATTTGGATGCATTTACAATTTAAATACTATACAAGTTCATGGTTGCTTTTGTACTAAAGGGAAACACATAGTTGACATAGAGTATAACCATTATAGAGATACAGTATGTCAGGCATGACTAATGATGTAATTTCTCCATTCCATTGAGACGGGATCAGATGAATTATGACAAGCCGGGAGAGGGAGGAGGGCCAGAGAGAGAAGACAGACAGAGACATTTTTTAATCGTGAGACAGAGGTGGATGAGGAGGTCACCCATTAATAATGAGAATTAAGGGAAAGGAAGACAAGAGAAAAGAGTGTGCTTAGGAGTGTGAAAAAATCTATGATGGAGAAGAATGGAGGGAGAGACCTGGAGAGGAGAAAGGCAGACATGCACTGAAAGCATCAGATACATACATTTTTAAGTACACCAACTGTTTCTAAGGGCCAAATGCACACTAGAACCAAGGAGAGGCACTTCAAAACAACTGAACGCTTCAGCTTCAAACTTTTGATTTTGGAGCCTCAACAGAGGCCCAGAACAAAATGTTCTAGATGGGATTTTCTGGAGCTGCAGTGAACACTGACCTATTTTGAAGCTCAATATGTAACGGAGAGGATTTCAAACTTTACGGATAAAAGAGGAAGAAACATACATTTCTCAGTAGTGTAGACAAAATATGAACAATTTGTGTATCTCTATAGTGTTCAAACATGTGCCATCAAGAACTGTGTGTGTGCATGTTTTCACTTGGCCAAGACTTCTTTATCATGTTTTTTTTTAAAAGATAATAAGTTTATGACAGCTCGGGTTTGGCCTTCACTCTTATCAGTTCTGATAACATTGTACTCAACAAAGTATTTCTTGACATCTGGGAACACTGTGACAGTACAACAATAAAGTCAGATTAGGCAAGAAACACAACGGTTAGATGATGAGTCAGAAGACAAGCGTTTAGTCAGATTATTTAATCCACACTGTTGGGAGGTAAAATATATTTAATAATGATATCTTTAGGGTTTTGACTGTTTAAAAGCACTACTAAATAAGTTTGGCTAACCTGGCAATTTGTTTAAAATAAGTCCAGTGTTGTCACATTACCAGATCTCATCTATTAACTTTGTAAACAAAACCTCATTACAGTTTTTCTCGATTGCTAACAAAAAATTGTTAGTGTAAGCCATCCTCACAAAAACATTTAGCCAATTCCCAGCCAAGTCTATAAACACTATTTACCCTTTTTTCCACACTTCTCTGGTCTATTCACACTTCTCTCACATTAAGTCAAAATTTTCACCATGTTGACATTTAAAAACACTGTCATTCAATACGTAAAAGGGGAAACAGGTAAGCTTACCTGTGTTTGGGAACCATGGATGCAGAGATCGAGGCAGAGGAATGGTAAGAATGAGAGGAGGTAGACAAAGGAGAGGTAGATGAAGAGGAAGAAGAACAACAATCTCAAATGAGATCAGTGCAACTGTAGCGAACTCTAACCCTCTTACCGAGGTGAAAATGCTCCATGCTTCTTTCCTTGTTTTCTGCAAAGTCCATTTTGGTAAATTTGTTTTGGTGACCAACAGTACATTACTGTGACCACTACAGTGACAGGCATGATTGTTCAACAAGTAAGTGCAAGACTGTAGCCTACTGTAGAATGTTTGAATGGAAAATAAACCTGTAAAAAGGACAATTGTTGTATCCATGTGATTGTATGATTTACATCGTATCAAACTCATGGAGTGGAACATATCTGAACTACAGGGCCATGTGATGGTAATTGGTTCATGAAAACCTTTTTATTATAGTTTTTTCAATTCCTCAACGCAGTGTGTAAAAGGTATTAAGAAGGTTCATTGTATTTGGTGGTTTTGTGTGTAATTTGAATGCAAAGTTTGGTTTCTATGACATATAATATGGTTTTGACTACAATGTTTACTTTTAGGTCAAAACTCAAAGGTTTGGCCTCAAAGGTGTGAGTATCAAGATGCGTGTTTAGGGATTTGATTTTTGAGAAAACGCAGTACACATTCATGAAATGTATGTAAGCAATCAAGAAAGACTGCAATACCCATAGAAATGAGGTCAAAACTACAAGACCAAAGGCCCTATTACAATTCTGTGGTATATCCGGTATGTGTACAAACTATAATGCCAACTGGAGTCTCTGTAAACAGTGAAAGACAAATAGATCCATTCGCTCCTCTCCTCTGTGAAACGTCTGTATCCTCAATGCGCTGCATTATTATTAACAATGATGAACTTGACTGTGTACGTGACCTTTTGATGTGTAGAAGAACACAGAACATTAATTAACATTAGATCCTCACCGATCTTATTGGCATGTCGGGAGATTAAACGAATGAAGAATAATTAAAGTTACGCTGCAGCGCTTCGTGTAAATGCACAGAGTCTCTCTTAATGAGGAGACACTTCACCATATTTTACCAAACCATAATCCATCCACTATTAATTATTCTTCATTTTAATTACCCTACCCACCGAAATCCCTGGATATAACTGCAATATATGCATCCAATCTAACCCACCTTTTAAGGCGCATTGACTTTTTACCAAATTTTCGTTGGTCAAGGGCACAATCCATTTCTGCTGCCTTAAGATAGCAATGTGCCAACTATGCACCTGACCACACCTCATTTTAAGACCAACACTCCCATTGGCGTGGAGATGGGAGCTGTATTTACACAAGGTGGACGCTGAGCATGAAAATGACAGCTAAGTCAGTTAGAAACTAGCAATTACACTTGCGCTGCACTGTGCATAGGGGTGCAACAACTAATCAACATAGTCCAGAAAAATCGATTATTAAATTCGTTGCCAACTAATTTAATAATCAATTCATTCATGACGTAATCGGGCCGTAACGACATAGTCAGCTTAACAAACTAAAGTGATGTGAACAGTAAAGTTACTAAAACAACACAACATCAGCGCTGCAATAACACCTTCACAACCTAAAACCTCCAAAGTGTGGGAGCATTTCACTCTTCACTCTGCCAAAAAGGTTGTTAACTGCAGTGTCTGCAAAGTTGAGCCTTCCTGGAAACACCGGAGCATCTGAAGAGGAGGCACGTAATGTTGTTGCTCTGTGGATGATGAAGTCTCGTCTCTGTAAGCTAGTTAGCGAACTAGCTACACGTTAAAGCCGTGTTACTTAACGCTGTAACGTTTTCTATACTCCCTTAAAAATATCACGGAGTTTTGTGATTTGTTGAATTTGGGGAAAATTGTGAGACACTGTCTACTATAAAATCCATCCTTCCATCGTCACGGTCTACTATAAAATCGACTATCAAAATAGTTGTTAGTTGCAGGAACAATAATGTTTACTAAAAACGCTGAGCTTAGTGTGTCAGCATGGAAACATTTTAATTAGCACTAAACACAAGGTACAGCTGGGGCTGATGGGAATGTCATTAGTTTTGCAGGTATTTAGACATAAATAATAAAGTACTGGACAAAAAAAGAAATTGACTTGCTGGTTGCACTGGATAAAAAGTCAGAGGGTGAATTGTTATTAACTTCATCAATAACAATTCGCCCTAACAATTCCTTCTGAGGTGGATGTGAATGTCTTTATCAAATTTGTAGTAAATGGAAATTATTCTTCATTATTTTTAGTTTGTTAAATGTGGCCTTGTGTTGCCCTTTGAGGGCCATTAGTGTGATTAAAGGCTGTACAAATATATTTGACTTGATTTGACCTGAAGTCTTACTAATCACTGAAATCACCTTATGCAGTGTTTGGCTTTAATGAGGGCTCACACATACAGAATACACATGGCTCTGCATGGCACATACTGTACATGGAGACCACTAGTCTGAATGCTCAACCAGTTGGCATAATGAAAATAAGAAGTGGAGCATATTTAATGTCAGTCTGATTGAAATGTGTCCCTGTATTAACCATCATTAAGGGAAAATGCAGATATCACACCTGCAGGACGCTGCAGAGGAGACGAGTTTACAAAGTAACAACACGCATATATTATCTCATCTAGACAGTGTGGGCTACATGGGATGTCTACAGATTTAGAGGACAAAGGCTCAGCCTTGTGCTATGACCACTTTAGGGACAGCAAAACAACCCACTACTTATACAGTAAATAAATATATACACATTTTGTGTTTCCAGCATTTCCTGGTTCATTATGGAAGAGAGAAAAGCGAGAACGTCACTTGAGCACAGGCCTGGCCCTCTATGCTCAATGACACACACACACACACACACACGCACACCTCCCAGGCTATTACTGTTTGACGGTGTCAAGAGAGACAGCATATTTGAGTCTTAGAGTCAGTTAGATTGACAGTCGAGCTGAAAATAGATGTGAAGGAGCAGCAGAGAGATGGAAGGATGGAGGGGAATCTTGATATCAGAGCGGGAGAAGATAACTTTATGTCCTTTTTACAGCATGAACAGCTCTGTCACATTTCAGGCACTGCTGTTCGTCCATAGTTCACAACTACTGTAATTGTGTAGTATATGGTAGACAGCTGAGTCTAAAGACTGAGTTCATCATTTAATATACATATTATCTTGAATCTAAAAACTTATTTCTTTATATTCTCTACTAAAGTCACAATTTCAGCCATTCCTAAATAACAATGCTGCTATGCTTTCCTCTGTAGCTACTGAAAAACCCAGTTAACCCTTGGTCAGTAATTTAATTTAATAATTAATTTCTATTTCGCAATACTGTGAAACTTCATGAAAGCATGGTAGGAAAAATTTTATATTTTCATTTATCAGCTTTCAGTGAACTCATGACAATATGATCATATAATATGATCATTCAGCAAATATCTGTTCTCTAATGTAATTAAAGGAATACTTTGACATTTTGGGAAGCGCGTTTATTTGCCTTCATGCAGAGAGTCAGACAAGAAGATCAATACCACTCTCATATCCATCCATTAAATATGCTGCAACATCTAGGGGACAATTAGCTTATCTTGGCTTACAGATGCGGCTAGCCACTCCTGCCTGCTTCCAGTCTATATTCTAAGCTAAGTTAACCTCCTGCTGGCTCCAACATCCTTTTCAGAGAATTTAGACGTGAGTAGTATCGATTCTCTCATCTAACTCTAGGGAAGAAAGTAAATCAGTATATTTCTTTAATTACAGCCAAATTTGTTTTTATAGTTTTAGTTTTACATATGACAAGTTCAGTCTTCTGCAAACAGTGGAGCACAGACTGACCAATTGTTTTAAATGTGTTTTTGTTACATTTGCCATACCATGATTTAAATATTTAAATCATGAAACATTTGCAGCCAGCGTTCAACTGTGTGGTACGCGATCCTCTGAGTCAACTCAGCTAATGATACAGTCTGCTGTACCTCTCACACACCTGTATATGCATCCATTCTGCCTCCTTCCTCCTGTGATGCTTTCCTCCTCACCATGCTTTCTCTCTGAGCTTTTGAGTTTCCTCAACCTTTACAAACTGTTCACTGCAAACATAATCTGATTGAGGAGGGAATATATCCATCATGCCTTCCTTTCTTTCTCAAAGGTCAACAGTTTGGAGAACATGAAAATCTGTCCTGCAGTGCATGTATTTTTGTGCACAGGTGTGTGTGTGTCAGGTTAAGAGCCCAGCTTCTCTAAAGATTCAAACAACACTTTGTCTGTCTCTTCAGTGAAGCGAAAACAAGAAGGATCTTCTGCCTTGTGTAAGTGTGTGTGCTCGCGGTTGCAGCTGGCGTGCGCCGTGAGTGAATGAACAAACACTCAGCGTGACAAGAGAACTGACACATCAAACTACAGCCATAAGATCTCCAACCCCCTCCTCTTGCTCTTGTTATTACCTTTTCATTTCTTGTTGTCTCACCCTGTCAAAGACAGCCAAGGTTGTCTTTCCCGCATGCTTCCAGTGGCCACTAAATGTTGCCTGATTGGTCTGGTCAATTTTTCACACCCTTGTTTTCTATTCTTGCTCTGCACGTTTCTCATTTCCTGAATACGTCCTTTTCCGCCCTGTCTCTCCCTGAGCTGAACCCGGCTGAGAGCTTAATTGGAATTACCGTACACGTACAATGCCTAATACATAATGCATGGCCAAGCCTTCTTTTATCATTTAAATCATAAAGCTCCTTTGGAATGCCAGACAACACACAACTATCTCCTTCCCTCCTTCTCTCATCCTTTTCTCTCTTTTCCTCAGGCGTCCCATCCCTTCATCCTAGCTGTCCCTGGGCTTTAGGGGCGCACCACACTGAGCATGCACACAGACACACAGACACACACACACAGACACACAAGACCCAACAGTCCTTGCTTACAGCGCGACATGATTGAAAGTGACAGAAGAAGAGGCTGTGAAGCCAAAAAAAAAATCAAAATAAAAGTAGGCAGTGACGCACATGAGGAAACATAAACACACATACACGCAGTGAGGAAATCAGACATCAACACACTATGTTGCAAGCAAACATAGCTAGATTACCAGGTCCAATATGGCATGAAAGGAGTAAACAAGCCCTATTAAACAAACAATTAGATAAATGATCACTTTATTACACACTCATGCACACACACGCCTCTTGTCTTCACTCCACTGGGCAGATGGACAGGATGTATGTGATTCTGGAGAGGCCATTGCATGGCAGGTCTGTCAAACTTTGGCTTTCTCCATATGTATAATAACGGAGACACTCTGCATTTGAAGTTTGGGGGCTGGTGTCATTTGTGCTTGCTCAAACAAAACCAAAACAGCAAAATTTAAAGAGGTGGTATAATGCTTTTTGGCTTTTCCCCTCTCCATTATTGAGTTATATATATTTTTTTTGTGTATGAAAAAGGTTGGCAAAGGGAAAAAACCCAAAGGGAGTTCCCATCTCCCACAGAAATCTCTGCTCTGAAACTGCTGCTTGAACAGCTGGTTTGTAGCCCAGCTGTTTCTCTTTCATCCCTGTCCCGCCATGCAGCCAGTCCGACATACCCTCAAAAACACTGGTGTAAAAACACAGAGCTGCAGCACATAGCTCTCCGCTGCCTTCCAAACACTAGCTACCCTCCAGGGAATAAATTGACAAAGTTGTTACTGTGATGTAGAGACAGTGCACAGTTATGGATGAAAGATGCATGTGTTACAGATTAACAACTCACCACTCTGAAACTCTTGCCCCAGTCCATGTTGCTAAGGCTGGTAACGGGAACGTGTACAGCTGAACCGAAGCCCTGTTTACCTGCTTCTTACTGACCCGCCCTTCCCTGCTTCTGATTAGCTAGTAGAGCTTAACTTAACGGCTCTCTGTTTACTGGATTTGAGGAAGTGCGCACTCCAGCCAACGTAATTGTGTGAGGTTTTCCTTTTCACTTATAATGTTATAAGCGAAAATGTATGGTTTGAAACTGCAAACAAGTATGCAAACAGGTTTATGTTGGAACAAAATAGCAGTCTGATCTAAAATTTTTCAATATAAGCTTATAATACTTGTACAAACGAGTTCTACACTGCAATATAAGTACAATGGTGTTCCTTATTTTTCTATACCAACTGTTTACGATGCTAACTTTTTGCCTGGGACATTAAAACCCCTTTTATAGTCTGCTTATATTAGTCGGCTGGAACACAAGTTTTAACCATTTCATGAAATCAGTGTTAGCTTAATTAGCTAGCCACAGCTGATAAAATCTGCAGTACAGTAGTCATTTCACATGGAAACACTGACTGCTGTCGTTGCCCTTCTTCTAAAATCAAGGAGCCATTGTTTAAAAATTACTGAGAATTTTGGTTGGTAAATCTGCCACTGTAAACATGCCGTGCGGAAAGGGAAAGCCTGAGTGGTATAGTAACACTAACTGAGGGGAGTAGGGCTTACACAGTTGTTTAATTAAATTAATGATGGAGGAATGACTACCAAAATAATTTGTTGCAAGAAACTATGCTGTGGACTGCAGCTGTGTGTGTGTGTGTGTGTATGCACTATGTATGTCTTTGTACACTGACAGCTTATTCATATTAATGGGGCAGCTTTTATCAGCCCCTTTATCCCATTAGTCAGGCTGGTGTTAACCCTTAGCTCCCTGTTCCAATGCATCTGTGTTCTTGTCTGTGGTCCATACATCTAGGAGGAGGAGCAGAGCGGTGAAGGAAGGGGAGTAAAGGAGAGGCCATGTGTGTTTCTGCTCTTAGTGAAAAGAAATAAAAGCCTACATGTCTGCATTGCAGTTTCCTGCATAATTAAGAACAATACAACCTCTTCTTCATTACCTGCTCTCAGTCTACTACTAATTTGTCACCTTTTCATATGCTCTTCTCCCACTCTTTTCTTTCTTTGCTTCCATTTTGCTTCGCCCACTCTGGTCTCCTCCTCAGTGAAGCAAGACACAGGAAATGTGAAGCAAAATTAACACATATCTCATACTACAGCCAAATAAATTACTTTTTCTCATTTACTTCTTGTGTCAAGTGGTTTTATAACACCATTTTAATTAAAAAGTAATCTTCAGAATTAATCTTTTTTTTATTGTGATCTCAGGAGCATGTTTTTTATGAAGAAAAAAAAAAGTGTTGATAGTGGGGAAAACAATGTGCACAGTAATCTATGACATCAGATACAGAGTGCCAGGCAACACACACCGGTGTGGTAGTGCAAGAAGATAAAGACTGTCAATCACTCAGAGTGACGTGTCATTTTCATGTATTTAATCAAGACGGCTGTGCTTTGTAGAGTTAATAAATATATGGTGCATTGTGGCCAAAATCAATCACAGGCTTATTAGTTTAGACATGAATAAATGACGAGTGATACTTTCTATGATAAATTAATTTTGTCTGGTATGTTGGAGTCAAACAAACTGTGACAAAAGAGCAAACCTCGATGAAGAGCTTAAAGTAATTTAATAGAAACAACTGTCAATTAACAGTTAAGCTTCCTTAGTTCACTCACCCGAACTTCTGATTGACCAAGCTGTTCAGCTAAAATCAATTATTTCTAACCCTCCCTTGATAACATCTACTGATCTGCTAATGGCTGGCTGCTGACACGTCCCAGCTATTTGTAGATCTGATAAAAAGGCCTCAGAGTGTTGCACTCTTGTATCAGCTTGAATTTGGTCTTGATGGTGAAAAATGTGCCAGCAAAAAAGAAAAATAAGGTTTGGATGACGAGTAGTGAACTATTCAGTCACGTTAAACAGTCAGTTCCCCCCACAAAACAAACAACATATTTTTAAACCCCTGGTGGTGTCAAACCACACAGGTAGTTTTGGTCAGTATGTCCAGGTTTTCAGATATATGTCTTTGAGATTTTAATTGGAAATACTTTGTAAAGCTGCAAGACCTGTGAGTAATCCAGAATAATGTCTCAAACATTTTTGTATTTTTTAAGTGCAATAAAGTGCTAGGAGCTCTAACCTAATGTGCGGAAAATACCAATGTGGCATCGAACTAATATACCACCGTACTGGTATCACCACCAATACTGAGCTTATTACTGCGTATCGGGCCATAATATGATGATCCATATTAAATATAGTGTCTTGTCAATGGCATTGAGTTACAATTAAATACATGCAAGCACACATTCACTTTGTAACGTGAAGGCTTTAATTTTATTGTTTACCTCGAGTGTCGCAACAAAAGAGAAAGTAGTTGCAGATGTTATAAGCTGTGATTTTTCAGACTATACCAGAGTGATATATGCATTGTTTTGTGAACAGATCCTTCAAAACAGTTTAGGCCATCAGAAACACTGTGCTTCAAAAGGTATTATTGCAAAACGTACTTGGTATAAACTCACTTTGGCAAACTGACATTAGCACAGAGAGAAAGAGACGAGATACACATGGGCAAATTTACACTCACATGTGCACAACTCCACACTGAGCAGCAAGCCAAAACATTATCAGATGTAAGACGATTTCTCTGTGTCTCGGCCGATGTTATCTTCAGATGAACACTGTTCTGTGCTGCTCCGAACATGCCCCTGCTCATTCAGCTCTTAGGTGGCAGAGGTGAGATTATTTCTCACCTCTGCCACACTACGTTGCTCCATTCATACTCCCTGTTCTAATTCTCTCTCTTGTCTGTCTTTCCTCCCATACCAACCCCCTTCAGTCAGGCTGTGCACCCTGCTCTGTCCTCCCTACCTCTGTCTTGGTCTTTTCTAACTTTACATTTTCATACATTTGCTCTGGCTTTTTAATTTGCCTTCTCATCCTATTTATCTCTCTCAACACCTACTCCCCTTCCAGATGATTTCCTCTTCCCACATCTAAATCACATATCTTTTTCCCTTTAACACCCTGCCTCTCTTAGTCCCGCTCTCTTTTCTCTGTGGGATAAAAGCAGCGTGCTGCTCAGGTGTACCGATATAGGAGCTTTAATGTTTCATTTAATAGGGGCTATGTCACTTAATAGAGAGGCTCTCTCTTATCTGATCTAGGAACACAGAGAGGGTCTGCTGGGTCTGAGAGGCCTACTTTGTGACAATTGCTTATCTGATTGGGAAACAGTGGAGAGCGGCCCACACAGTCTTAAACTATTACTCTCTTATCTGAATGTGGATTCCCAAAACAGGGGGACAGTTAGCAAGTGGATGAACGTTGGCTTATTTGAATTTTAAGATTATTTTGGAAAACTTCATTCTTATCTTACAACGGTAAAGAGGTTTTATAATGTTTGGCTGGCAATAGACCAGACTTCCCCCCATCACATCTCTATCAGTCGTCTACCTTAATGCTTTTTTGTTTTCCACCTTACTATTCTTTAATGCCTACTGAAAGTAGTAAGGCTCAAATAAAGAAGTGGTGTTCAGTCAATATCACTGAAACTTTTAGAAGATTGAATGAATAGTCCTGGTTCCCAGCAAGAAAAGGGGGTCTGAGGGGGTTACCAGGGGAATAAACTAATGAGAAACAATATGCACCTGTTTCACAAAATAATTTTTTTATACCTTTCTTCTTGTGAGTTTAATGGCACTTCTCTTCAGGCCTCTAAAAGCCTTTTCAATTGAAAGTTTCAAGAAGGAAACAATCAGTTTTTTGTTGTTTAGCAATTGATGTTCACAACAAGGCCATCCCCATTTTTAAGCGTCCAAAGCCAAACAGGTCGGGAACCACTGCATTATTTGATTTCCACAAAATTTCTTGAAAACTATTTTGATACTCAATTCCATCATTTAAGATTTTCCTAGTTTCCGGATGTTAGCTCAAATGTGTGGATTTGCTGCAATCACTGTAAATGAAAATGTTTGTTTTGACTGCTGGCTGGGCAAGACAAGAAATCTGAAGACATCAATTCAAATTTCACCATTTTTTCAAGTTTCAGAAGCTAAATAAATAACTGATTATTATTATTATGAAAACTGTCTCTTTGGAAAATTGTCATCCATACAGTGAACTCCACTTTGTCTGCATTTGAATATGGACCATACGTACAATAATGTTTGCACTTACTGCTGTCATGTTGTTGATCTGATCCAGAGTCAGCTGCAGCAGTTGCTCATTACCACTCTCAGCCATTAGTTTGAGTGCAGGCTGCTGGAGGCTCAGCTGGTTTTGGAGCAGAAGGGTGGCTATGTGTCTGATACACTGGAAGGAAGAGGGAGAGAGAGAGATGATAGATGAATGGATAGATGTGTGGATGAATGGATGAAAGGATGAGGGGAATGATAAAAGCAAAAGTGCAATGAAAACAGGAGAAGTGTAATCAGAAGACAGAGTAAAAAATAGCAAGGGAGAACAAAAGGGGAGGGCAGGAGACAGAGTAGAGAGAGTAGACGAGGAACAGTGAAGGTTAATAGATGTGCATATACTGTACAGACACACATGAACATATTACTTTTTAAAAGGTCTACAGACAAACACACACACACACACACACACACACACACACCCCAACACAGCAGACACACAGTCCTGTTGCAGTCCTATCCAGTAATATATGGATATCACAATGCAATCTGACTCCCCCATGCTCTGGCGGTTTCATTCCAGCAGATTCAAATTAAAGCTGTTCAGAACAGAGTAAAAGGCCTCCTTCTCTACCTCCCACCCCCTTCCCACACTAATATTAGACAGCCAGGCAGACACTAGCCTATTCACACTGAATAGCATTAGTG
Source organism: Lepomis gibbosus (assembly GCA_029875015.1). Taxonomy (NCBI): domain Eukaryota; kingdom Metazoa; phylum Chordata; class Actinopteri; order Centrarchiformes; family Centrarchidae; genus Lepomis; species Lepomis gibbosus. Next base: position 46,414 of record JAPMOB010228715.1, on the reverse strand, counting down.
CTAAACTAATATCACAGTCAGCTGGCGCTAGACATACAGAATGGCATTAGGCTTACCACTTCCATGGTGCTCAGCAGGGCATGAATAGCATTAGGGGCTGTCAGATATCAAAGAGCGGCTAGTACCTATAGTACATTGCAAAAAGCACTGAGCTGATGCTAACATGTTGCTGTGGGTTACATGCTTAATAGCTTTGAGCTCCTTTATTAAGATATGGGGTAAAACGGTGGCACTGCAGTGCGGTTACACTGAATTCAAACAAGCTTAGTCCCCTGTTTTTGATAAGAATAATGATAGTGGATGTGGTGAAGCTAGATTTTACATATTATATCATTTTAAATGTGTATTGTTGGTTATTATTACAGATGCATTAACATAAGTAGAATGTTAATGTTGTATCTCATCAAGGTAGAACAAATGTATACTATTTCCTATACTGTTGGGTAGTTCAATCTAAATAATGTGCCATATTTTATTAACTGAAATGTAAAGATTAAACTAAACTGGTAACTAGAAACTATAACTTTACAGTAAATGTAACATTTGACATATAAATCTATAAAGTGAAAATACTCAAATAGAGTACCTAGAAATTATACTTACACTAAACTAATTTAGTTACATTCCGGTATTGTATGAAACTTAAACATTATTTTCCTGTTTTCTGTCTCAACTCTACCTACTTTTCAGAAGAAGACACAAGCAGTCATAGGAGAGTTTGCCGTTTACCTGTGCAGAAAGCTTGTGTTTGGTGTTATACAGAGATCGCACCATGTTGACAACCTGCTGACCCAGGTCTAATCTGACCTCTGATCCCTGGCAGCGAGTCAGCAGGGCTGTGTTCAGCACCACCCAGGGGTTGCGCTCCGACTCTGCCCTGGAGACAGAGAGCAAGACAGACCTGTGAATGTGTGTGTTTGTGTGTGGCCTTCTGCTGAGCTTCTGTCTCTTCTGAGGTAATCTTAACGAGAAGAACACAGACTGGTAAATACAACAATAAGCATGTTCATTTAGGTATACATCTGTTGTGTATCTGTTAGTGAGTGTGTTTAGACAACAGAAGTAGGCGGGAATATACAGTCTGTTGTAAAACCAAAACAATATCACAACATGTGAAATGACTGTCATTCATCCATTACTCTACATTCCAATGTCACCAGATGGTAATCCTGTTGGACAATGACTGGTCTCATCACCTTATGCACATCGTATTGCATGAAAGTATACATTGTGATTTTAAACACAGCAGCCACATCAACCTTCTTTGAAATCACAGGTTGACATGAGTGCAGACAGAATCATCAGGACGCTTGCAGACAATGTAATGAATTCTGACGCTGACATGTAAGTGAGGAGTAAAGCTGTTTGACCGTAATACACCTGCAGTTAATATTTAACACCTACGTGATTCATTGACTCTCTCTCTCTGTAAACACTAGGGGGACAACTGCCAGCATTGACAGGCGACACTTTGTCGACACGCCCCTTTATGAGACCTTTGGTAATGCCTCCAGAGTAACCGATTAGCTCCCACCAAGGCTGGCAAATGCCAATGATGCTAAGGCAATATGACCTTCATGGATCTTTATTAACACATGTCAGTCACAGGAAGAAAAAAGATGGAAAACACAGAATGACTCATTATCCGTTAATTAGGTCTTGGTTGATGGACGGATCCTGTTTACATTAGTCATTTTATGTATTATCATTAGCATATTAAGGAGTAAATACTATATGAGAGCACCTCTAACTGCTGGCTAACAACAATCTCCACGATAATGGAGGTTGCAGTTAATGCAAAACCAAGGCCTCACTATGGCATATCTGCGTCAAGGCTCAAGAGAATCGAATCAAACCACATCCTTCAGTCCTAGTGAGGATGTCAATACTCATATGATGTATGGAGGAAAATTCTTTAACCTTTAGAACCGTAGAATACTGGTTAGAATATAGGCATGTCGACATGCCAGCACTGCTAGGTATGTGATTAACATGACGAGCAGCAAATTAAATAACAAGGCTGAAGATGAGAGGAGGAATCTGATATGGATGTGTGCTTTGTTTCATGTTTTCATGTGATAAAGGGTAGATGGCAACATGCTGATAAATCCTTAGTGATATGATGAGAAGTGGTTGGAGCCTGATGTCAGATCAGGCTGCTTGAAGTCTTGGAGTCTTAAAGAAAGCATGGTAAGCCTATGTGGGCCTATGTAAATCTGCAAAAGAGAAGGGTGTGTGTGTGCGTGATAGAAAGCAAATGAGAAAGAGAGGATAGAAACGAAAAGGCGAAGCGCAAGAGACAGCAGGGAGAACAGCAGGGCTCCTGTGTATGGTAGAAAATGCAGCTCTCCATCTAGCTACCGGGGTGTCTTGTCTTGACAAGCTGCTTCACCTTCGTATGATGCGGCCATGGGAGCAAACAGAGTCCACTTGTGCTGCTGGCACAGCGCTGCTTCCTGTGCTTTACCAGGGGACAGGGAGGTACTGCTGCATGAGACTATGTGTGTGTGAGTGCTTGCCAAATCTGTCACAGGGTGCAGTGTGAGTCACAGCCAGCCTCCATTCGTGCTTTGAATCACGACTCAGTTTATGCGGACAGACTAAAGGATAAGCCTTTTTAGATGCAACTCAATATAGCTCCTAAAAGAGCCTCTTACAGAAACAAATCTCCACTCTATAGACACACAGAGTGTAAACACACTTCTGTCGCATCCAGGATTAAATGCTGAGTCAGACTAATAGTTAAGGTTAACCATGTGTCTCACACACTAAGAGATAAGGCTCTCACGTCTTAACCGAACATCTTAAATGAGGCATTTGAAGGTTACATTATTCTGAGTTTTGGCCTCTGTGACGCACATTATGTCTCTAGTATAAGTATGTTGCAGCAAATTAACTTGAGCAATTCAAATGAGGACAACTAAAGAGACAAGAAAAAATTAAATCCATAATCAGAAGCTGAGTTTGTACTCTTTTGTTTGCATTAAATCTGAAATATAGTACAATAGGTCAGTCTGCAGTTAAAATGTATAGCCGATTGTTCCAGCAGTGATGGTTTGACTACAGCTGTTAGTAGAGTGTCAGTGAAATCCGGGGGTGAATTTGAAGGAGCTGTGTCCTCCAAAGCTAAATCCATCTCTCTTACTGCTGTTGAACGTTACTCTGCCGGCAGAGTGGGTTTGTGTAAAGCAAAGGCGCCTTTGTTTACACAAACCCAGTGGCCATTACAAAATCAACAATAACCACATTCAAACATGCTCCTGATTCTTTTCATTTGTGTGAATGCTAGAAAGAATTCACAACATTATGTTATTCTACACCATTCTGGAATTCTTGATTATTGTTATTCTTCCGCTCGATTTTTTGCAACCTAACTCGTTTCACATTTTTCAACGTAGAAACGTCGCTAAAAGATTAAAATATTCATCTCAATTAGGACATTATTGTTATTATTCATAATTTTGATAACCTTCATACTTTTTAAGATGTTCAGGGTTTTCCAGGCATGTTTCCCCATGTAAGTGGATGGACGGAATGTTGTAAATGTCCCCATTTTCACAATTTTTCGAGGCTTTTGAACTGTTAACTAGTCATTCATACTTTGAAAATTTCCTTTAGTATTCCTTCCTTTAGTATTATTCAACTTTGAAATCCTATTCAAACTCTTCAAGTTGTTCAACTTTCTTTGTTATAATGAAGTAATGTTTGGCTGTTGATGTGTAACTTTGAAAGCAAAGAGACTTACACTGCTGGAACAGTCACAGTCTTTCCACATCTTTCAGACATTTGTACTATTCAACTTTTCTCAAGCCAGCTATCAAATTTAGAGCGTTTTTTTATGGGTGGACGGGTAATCTGGCATTCCAGGCAAATGCCCAGAGCGCCAACACACCTTTGGGTCCATAAATTATTGTAAGTTATTACGTAAATTATTTATTTATTTAACTGTAAAAAAACTTTTAAAAAAAGGGCTAACGACTGGCCCATAGAACGTGGACAGTAGCCCATTGGGTAATTTCCTATACTGACATTGGGCTTGCCATATCACATCTCTTACTGGCAACTACCCCCTCCCCCTGTAGCCTCTGTTTCTTGAGTTGAAGGTAAAAAAAGAAAAGAAAAAAGTCTTCAGACGGGGGCCACCAAATGTGCAAAAATAACAGACATGTCTGCTAATGCGGCTGCAGTAGTTTTAACAGCCGCTGTAGTACCGGACGTAGTGCAGGCACAGGTACTTAACAGAGTGAGCAGGAGCAGAGTGGAGGTGAAGCAGTAAGCATGGAATAGCTGAACCTGTAGGGCGGGAGCAGGGAGGTAGGGTCATAGGTGTTATTTACACTGGTGATACTGGAGACATGTAACCACGAATTGAAATGGCACATGTTGTCCCCATCACTTTTTGAAAGCATTTGTTAAAAATGTTCTAAAAAACGAAGAGAAATGTTGCTATAAAAAGGTTTATTTGCACAATAAGAAAAACCTGCAATGCATTGTAAATATAGAAGAAATATACGTTTTCCAAAAAAAGTAACTTAAAACTGATAGCAGAGAGTAGCAAGTCAAGAAATGAGGTTTCTTTAGGTATATTTATTAAGAAATTATATTTATTCAATAAAACCATGTTATTGCTACTTGGCCACTGACAGATAACATGGAAAATGTAAGCCAAGAGTGTGCAACATTGTCACTGTTTCTGCACCACAGTCTATTATAAATCACATAATAGATAAAGTTTATACAAACAGTGATATAATTCCCTGATTATGGACACTGGCCAAAACTTCCCATCAGCAATAATATCTGGAACGGGATTAGATTAAAAAATAAAATAAAATATATATACATAAATAAATACTTTGATAGAAGTGCTGAAATAGATCTCAGTCATGACAGCAACAGTTGCTGACATAATCACTTCCTCTTTAGTAGTTTTGCCTACAAATTAAGAGAGCAAGAAGCTTGTTTGCTGTAATGGTGTATCTGGAGTTGAACTGAGCTTTTTCTTAAAAAATGCTCCAATGCAAAACTTATTTGCCGACCCCTGCTGTATGTTATTACTTCGTCGTCTTCTTCTTCTTATGTACGTATTCAACATAGTGATGAGTGTCTACACTGCCTGAATTCTACCAGAAGCAGATCAAGAAGAACGTAGTGACAAAACACACTCTGTAGTGCTGTCCCTTTTCAGCTACTGTAGAAACATGACATCGCAACAGGGCTGTGTCCATGGAAGGGAGGACCCGTGGTTATGGAGATATAAATGGCTCATTCTAATAAAAACATACCGGTTTATTATGTAAGGTCTTTATACGCCATTGAAAGCATAGTTATGGATCTTTCATCAATAAATAATTTTTTAAATAGTATTAAAATATACTCTTTTCTTGTTCTCATGACCCCAGTCTTGTGCAATGTCAGGTCTTGTGGGCTAAGTGTTTCATCACACCCCTTATCTGAGCCCATGTCCCCACCACTTTTCAACACAAAGTGACGCCCTTGGCTAGGGTGTGTGCCATGCCGTAGTGACAATGATGATGATTACTTCAATTAACGTCAATGATTATAACATAATCGTAACACTATCATAAAGTGAGACTGTCACAAATCAACAATGCCATCATGGTCTATGAAGCTTATTATATACGCATAATTATATACATTATAGACACTAAGTACACAGTTTTGTGTACGTCCTTGTGAGTTTCTAACAACTACTCACGAAGAAATCTGCAGTTAAATTGCTGATCAAAACAGTCTGCTTTGATTGAGTGGGAGGGATAAACTCCCAAATGCATAACCTCCTCAGAGCACTGCTCACACACACTTATCTATAATAGAGCCAACACTTGCTGAAGCTCATAAGACCCAAGCTGGAACAAGGAGCCCAGAGCCAGAAGCTTTGTGAAGATGCCTGTTTTCATTTCCAACTCTTAAAGTCTTTGTGTAATATGCACACCTGAGCAATAGTAGGGTTGTTCCAAATATCATTTTTGGGGGTTTAAAGAGGTGGTATTATGCTTTTTGGCTTTTCCCTCTCCTTTATTGAGTTATATTCCTTTTTTGTGTACGTAATAGGTTTGCAAAGTGAAAAAGCCCAAAGTCCACCCCAAAGGGAGTTCCCATCTCCCACAGAAAACTCTGCTCTGAACTGCTTAAAACAGCTTGTTTGTAGTCCAGCCGCTTCCCTTTCATCCCTGTGACGACACATGGATGACACAGGGGTGAAAGCAAAATGCGCCTCATATAACGCTCGCCAAGCGGCTACTCCAACATGCCCTCAAAAACACCGGTGGAAAAACACAGAGCTGCAGCACACAGCTGTCCTCTCCCTTCCAAACATTAGCTACTCTCCAGGCAGTCAATGGACATAAAGCTGTTACTGTGATGTAGAGACAGAGCTCAGTTAAAACGTTATGGATGAAAAATACATGTGTTACCACTCTGAAACTCTTGCTCTAGTCTATGTTGCCAAGCTGGTCGGCAACATATACAGCTGAACCGAAGCCATTTTTGTTTCTCACATGCGCAGTTCCTTAACTAGGAACTCCAACAAAGATCATTTAGAGACAAGATGTATCATTCTATAGCTAAAATGAAGTGTTCAACACAGGGTGAAAAGAGGAGCTGCCATGTAAATCTGTTCTGGTACAACCCCTAAATAAGATTTTGAACCTGAAAATGAGCATAATACCACCTCTTTAAAATTTCATTGCGAATTACCCATGGATATTCAAAGCCTCACTAACTGTCAAGGTTCAAACAAAACTATTTTTGCTAGTCACCGTTATTAGCTTAAGACTATGGCATTTTACACTGCATAAATTAGCCTTGTGGCTAGTAGGCTTTCCCTGTACTCATGGTAGCCCCCCGGTTGTCTATCCACCCTTCCAAAGCAGTAAACCTAGGGAAAATGTTGAGGTTATGCTTTCGCGCTCTAAGATGCAGTTTGATGTTAATAATTTTAGATTACTATTTCTTATGTGATGGGCTATTTGGGATTTTTTTTTGAATCCTGTATGTATATAAGAACAAAGTCCTTATAGGCAAGTCATGCCCCTCTGCAGCCATCTTGGCAACGTCTCTGGGCAGCTATTTCAGACTAACAAGACCAGGCCCTTATATGAATGAATGGGGAGAGAACCACATTTAACTGCACTATCAATGGTCAACAGGACAAAAAAAACCAACATGAATAGAATCAGCAGCAAAATCTGATGAAAATTGCTGAAAAAGTTTGATGACTTTGGCCAAAATACGGTTTTAAAGGAGTTTTTCCCGACTGGTAATACTTCTACTACGCATGCGTGGTGGAGATGACACAGAATGGTAATAGTGACGCAGAATAATGGACCCTTACATCAGTGGAACCACATCATTCGCTGAAATATGATTCCCGCCTCGGTTGTTAAAAGCAGACAATTGGCTTTCTAGCGAGAGGGGCAGGACAACCGCCATCTTTGCCGTTAGGCTCCTCATAGAGTTGTATTGTATTAAAGTAGCGTGTCTCCTCTATAAAACGTCTCTGGTATGAATCATATAGTTGCTAAAGAGCTGTAAACATGATATTGTAAGTAAATCAACAACTTCTAATAAAGTAATTACACCCCCCCCCACATACTTTATGCTAAGCATATTTTATGCTAAGCTAAGCTAAACAGCTGGTATCGATTTTCTCATTTAACTCTTGAACAGAACGTGAAAAAATATATTTCCAAAAATGTCAAACTATTGCTTTAATCTTGAAAGAATCAAAGAACATTTAAGAAAAATAAAGACATTTGACTTACACTTCCTCTTTCATCATTGGTGGCCACGCTTGCAGGAGGAGTATGAGCAACTGAAAGTCCTCCCACTTTTGTGCAGCTTCCAGCAGTCCCAGGAAGAGGGCGTATCTTTTCCCCTCATTCTCCACATCTTCTATCTGAACCTGAGAGGAAGGGTGCAAAGAAAGCAGGGAGGTGTGAAATCCATTTAAGACCAAAAAGCAAAAAGTCTGCCGTGAAGATCTTGAGTGTAAGATATCCCCAGGTCATGAAGCACAAAGCCCAAATTAAGTGAATGATGAGTGTTCAGGCTAGAGTAACCATCTGTTCCTTTCAAATTCTGCTACATGTGCAATGTCGTTGATAAATATGATGATAAATGCCAGCATCTTCCTCTGAGAAGTGGATTTCAGCGATCTATTATTATCTTAGCCACTTCCACTAGACACTATCCAACACAAATGCAACAGAAAAAGGATAGCAGTTTCATTGATTTTAAATGACAGACACTCCTGATTGTGATGGCAAAACTAGACAACCTAATGATTGCAGTAGAGTATGTGGGCAGGGCATTCCTGCCAAAACCGGACCCAAATGAACCACACAATCTCAAACACTCAATATAGACTAGTATCAAAGCCTAAAAAATTCAACCATTGATTTAAAGGAAGGAACAAGGATTCATGCGTAACAGCACATTTAACTGTTGGTTTAAAAAAAGTCACCTGTGGCTAAACCTATTCTATAATATTATGAGAAAGACAGAAATCAATGAAATCAAAAGGGAGAGTATAAAAAGAAGAGAAAAAGAGAGTCAAAAGAAACAAAGGAGGGTTAATGTGTTAAAAATGAGAGTAGGGTGGAGGCGGAGGGAAAGTAATTAATTTTCTTCTCAAAGGTTGGCTTCTAGTGTGATTTAACAGTTCAGAGAGCGGCTGATTTCTGAGGGGAAAACTACAACCTGCCAAAGAATGGCTGCTGCGAAGACAGGCTCCATCACACAAGCACGCATACATGTACACACACACACTCACCAACACACGCAAACACACAAGTGCACACACACAACTCAGAAAACATAGTTTCAGCCTCAGTGGTTATCACATGTATAAAACTGCATATACACTGAACAAAATTATAAATGCAACACTTTTGTTTTGCCCCCAGTTGTCATGAGCTGAACTCAAAGGTATAAGACTTTCTATGTTATGTTAGGGCTGGGCAATAGGACCAAAAACTCACATCCTGGTTCTGTAAAATATATATTGGTAACATTTATTTTTTTAATAACTAATTAATATTTGCAGTAGCTTGTTTCTTATTTCACTCTTTTAATTATAATGCATTCTCCATCTTATTTAAGTCTCACACACTTACTGAATCTGCCTCCTTCAGTTCTCCTCATTCTCACAGATCTAATGTACCTCTGCTGAAAACACGTCAGCATGTCCCACTTCTATCAGTCTCCCTCTATGTGTAGACTATGTATGTATGTCTGCTCCAGTGACTTCTCCATCAGTAGTAGGCTACATTATATAAAATCAGCCAAAAATACTACAGCTGGTCTTCTGGACTTTTACTCCCGCGGATCTGTTCACAGCAGCAGCTGCGCCGCATGATGAGGAGGTGTGTTGACAACATAGCCTTTTAAAAACAAAAACCAATGTGGTACCTAACCTAATAACATCTGACTCGTGTGTTCACTGTTGCTTTACCAGGTCCGCTATGATAAAATATACACCGTGTCAGTCGCGACATGTATCATAATAATTCTGTGTTTCTCTGAAAAATGCTACAGTGGGTGGGCGTTAATATACCTGGGCGGCCCACTAAAGTAATGTGTATAGACTTCTTTTTACAAGCCAGGTCTTCAGGAGTGTCGACCAGCACTGTGTCTCCCTCCATGATGTTAGAGAGTTTGTGAGTAGACAGCTGCATGCAGACGCAGAGGAAAAGTTGGGGCTGCATAGTGAAGGAGAGAGACGAGCAAACGCTGGCAAGATGTTGCGGAAACATAATAATTAACATCAAACTACATCTGCATAAACAGAATTGTTTAATTTTATATCTCTAGTAAAATTATATTGGTTTACCTCATTATACCGCTATACCACCAGGCCATACTCTATGTACACCAAAGGCCTATTTCTCTCAAATATTGTTAAATTATAATCAAAATTATAAATGCAACACTTTTGTTTTTGCCCCCATTCATCATGAGCTGAACTCAAAGTTCTAAGACTAACGACTGTGGCATTGTGCTGTGCGATGGAACTGCACATTTTTGAGTGGCCTTTTATTGTGGCCAGCCTAAGGCACACTTGTGCAATACCCATGCTGTCTGATCTTGGTATGCCACACCTGTGAGTTGGATGGATTATTTCGGCAAAAGAGAAGTGCTCACTACCCCAGATTTTGACAGATTTGTGAACAATATTTGAGAGAAATAGGCCTTTTGTGTACATAGAGAAAGTCTTAGAACTTTTAGTTCAGCTCATGATAAATGGGGTCAAAAACAAAAGTGTTGCGTTAATAATTTTGTTCAGTATATATGCAAAGCCTAATTCAAACATTTTAAAGGAGACCTATTATACTGCTTTTCCAGTCCTATATTGTAGTTCTGTGACTCCTGTATGGCAGCTTTGCATGATCAAAAAAAATTTTTTTTTTTATACTGATTCTTCATGTAGGCCTTCATTTCAGCCTCTGTCTGAACAAGCTGTAGATTCTCCTGTCTCTTTAAGGCCCTCCCTCTCAAAGCCCACTGTCTTCTGAGTGGCCAAGATCTGAAGCATGTTACCAGACTGTTGTTGTTGCTGGGCGGAACAGGCAGACTTAGCTTGCAGTGGGAGCACATGACCATGTATGGAACACCGGCTCTATCTGGCTTGGTATTACGTAGAACAGAGCCGTTGGTAGAAAAAGCAGAAAAGCATTCAGAACAGGAGGAAATCTGAGGGTTTTGCTCACAGTGATTTCTTAACCTCATTTTTTTGAATCTTTGGCCATATTTCACATTAACATAAAATATTTTAACATTGTTGATATGTCATAAAATGTGGAAAAGCATAAGGTCTCCATTAAGACACCAGGAACTGTCTGTGAATTACCCTGTAAATGACATACCTTCTTCTTAAAACCTTTATTTTCAAATTATAGGACAGTGTATTGAAGCTGGGTTACTACAGAAACCATCTGTGCATCAGTACTGGTGATTTGGTACTTTTACAAGAAATTTAAGCTCATTAACCCAATAGGCAGTAAAATACTTGCTTACTCACTATGCAATCTGGCTGGTGTAAATGCATGAAATAGCTTCAATAGGAAACTTTTCTATGACAATAAAAAGTTATGTTAGTAATGCTATTGTGGAGTGGATCTTGTGTGGGCTCTGAGGATCGTATGCCCCACTGCATGGTACATCTGCAAAAATGTGATTAACTGCTGGATTAAAAATAAATGATAAATGAAATGTATAAAACTTAAACCCAAAAGATTTTTGCTGAAAAGGCTGTGGAGCGCTGCAGGTGAGTTGTTTTATGCTGTTTAGGTCACAGTGCAGGCAAAAGCAAATGCCCTGTATTGTTAGTCCCTTGGCAACTATTGGAGGTACACAAATTGCACCACATGTAACTACTTGAATGTTGATTAGGCTGAAATACAAAAGGCACTTATTTTAGTGATTTAAATTGGCTACAAAAAGTGCACTGGCCACAGATTTAGTATTCTAAGTATTCTTGTATTCTATTGCTTAACCCTTAAAACCTTCTTTACATTTGATGGACAGGGGTCTTCGATGGCCATACTGAACTTTACCAGCAGTTAAGATGTTACTAGCCTTCAAAGTTAAGTTGACACATTGTAAAAAAGGTTAATATAATGGAATAAATAAAAAAATAAAATTGCCAGTCAAATAATTATAATGAAGACTTAATCATTCATGTACTGTACTGCATACTGCCGTAACATCCCTTTATAAAATCTTGTAAAAGCAGCTAAAGCATTTTAGCCAGCAAGGTAATGCTAACAAAGTTAGCTAGTTAGTTACTTAGAAGTAGCATAATTCTACTTATTTTCTTTTTTATCAACTAATTGAAGGTTTGCGGTACAATGCTGTTTATTTGTTTTAAAACTTTACTTACAGTATATACCAACAGTATAATCCCATATAACCATATAATCCCCTTGCTCTTGTAATTGTGTTAAAATGGACTAAAACTAGCAACAGATGACTGGTAATTAAGTAGTACCTACTCGACTGATTTTACTAAATAAAGTATCTGATAGTCCTACCAATTCTGAGACATTTGTTTTGATACACCTCTCATTTATAAGTAAAAGCACATGCATATAACTGGCAGCACAACATGCTTAGTGGTGTAGTGAAGCGCCTTATGACGGGGGATGGAGCAATAAATGAGTAAAGCTGAAGCTCATGACCCGCTGGAAATGGAGGTCATTTGGGAAACAGAAATGGAATCTTAACTACCTGTAAAAAGCCCTCACTGCAATCTAAAGCTCTCAAATCCATCACTGAATGTAAACTGAAACCCAAAGCCTGTTCATCATTGTTATTGCCTTTTGCGATATGAATACTGAACACTTTGTAGCTATCAACGCATTTTATATAATTTTATGGCCACATTTATTCATTATGTTTGAAAATTAAAGGGTACGCAAGACCTTGGGTGTCCCAAATAATATTATGACTATATGTTTTACCTATAAAACACATTATAAATTGCACTGACATAGATCCACATATGCACTCCATTCACATTCAAATACGCACATATCTACCATATCCTCTCACCTGCTTTCACACATACTCACACACACTCATCAAAACTCACCTACAGTAGACCACAAATTAAATTGCTGCCAATTACTATGTGGCTGTGAGGCTTTTATTTTCTTAACAAGTAAGGATGGTAATTAATTATGCCTAGTGATTAAAATCAACATTTCCTCTGTGGCGTTGTACAAAGAACAGAGTGCAGGAGGGCAGAAAGAGAAGGGAGGGAGTGACTGTACGCCAATACCATAACAATTAGCAGAGAAGTGCTGACAAATTAGATTAGACACACGGTCTCCAAGTCTATAAGCCAATCTAAACATATATACAGACTTTATGCGTCTATCTGTCTGTATATCTGTATATTTATTTCCTTTCTCAGTACTTTTTCCTAATGTATACACTTTTCCATCTATCGGGCTTTTCAAACACTCAATGTCCCCCTTTTCCCTTCTTATCTGTTCTTCACAAGATCAGTTAGTTAGACAGCAAGATAAATGCTTATGGCACAGTATATTTTATCCTCTATCAGTCTTGATTGTTTTTATGGCCCGTCACCACTCCCCCATTTGGAGGACTGTTTTAAATCTCTCCTCCAAATAGAGACGGTCCAGTAACAGGTTATTATGTAACTAGCCAGACTAGGCCTGTCAAGCTTTGGATTTCTCTACATGCCAAAATGGCGTTTTTATTCAATAAATTTTGTTGCCTTTCAGAAACAAAAAACAAAAGAGCAAACATGTTTGGAATGTATTAAACAGTATGTTTATTTACTCTAATGTAAGCTGCAATCTTTACCTATAGTAGTAACTGTACTTTACCTACAGTAGTAACTGTAGGTTAACTGTAGTAGTAACTTACTTTTTAAAGGCCAAGGAGCATTTCATTAACTAACAAATCTACATTAATTTGTGGGGTTACAAATTATATTTAAAAAAGCCCAGTTCACACACTGTGCAACATGCACCTTGTAAATAACACAGCATTTACTACCAAATTGTTCAGCTACAGTAGCAATATCTAATAAAATCCCCTCCTAACAGTTGTTATTTCAGTCAGTAAAATTCAATGGTTGGAAGCTAGAAATGAGACGCCTGCTTTTATCTACCTTTGCCAGAAATCGATGTTTCAAAAATGACTATAAATTTCAAGTGGTAATTCTGCCAACGATATCTTTGTAAACTGCAGTGCAAAAATTGACGTAATAACAGTAACTAAGGGGTTTGGGCATAGCAAACTGTTAACTACAATTATTATCATTACTTTCAGTAACAGGCTTATTATTAACATTTCCATGGACATATCAATGGCATTTGATTAAATAATTACAAATACATTCTTAATTACACTGATATGTAGACAATCCAAAGAGTTGGGGAAATTATTTCTATTAAAGACAGACACATGCACAGGCACACACAAAAACAAAGTTCAACTGAAAAAGCAAACGCAAACACACACACACACACACAGAGGAAAACACATAGTTACAATCAGAATTATTCAAAGCCCATTGCAAATCAGGTTTATTGTCAGAATTTACAGACATCCAGCTGTTTGCAATGAACAAATCAAACAAAAGTAATTAAAATCGCTTAACATAGCACACGCTTCAAGTTGTTTCCCCAAATTCACCTGAAAATGCAATAGTGACTTTTCCAGTCTCAAAATGATTCAACCCCTTCATGGCAAGCATCTTTAGTAATTAGTGGAGCAGGATTTTGATGTTAAGGCCTGCTGAAAATTAGATGCATAGCCACACACCTGCTTCTGGCAATGCTCCTGAGGAATCTTTGCCCATTCCTCATGAGCAATGGCCTCCAGTTTAGTAATATTCTTGGGTTTGCTTGCTGCAACTTCCTTCTTCAAATCCCACTAGAGATTTTCTATGGGGTTCAGGTCAGGTGACTGTGATGGCGACTGTAGAATCTTCCAGGACTTCTTCTGCAACCAAGTCTTGGTGGAATTTGAGGTATGCATGGGATCATTGTCCTGTTGGAAGGTCCAATGACACCTTTAGCTTCCCCACAGATGGCATGATGTTTTCTCCTAGGGTATCCTGATACAAGGATGCAAAAGCAGCCCCAGAATAGGGCTGAATGATTTGGGGGAAAAATCTATTTGCGATTACGATTCAATTTGCGGTTTGTTTTTTTTTTAAGTTTTGCTAAAGTTCAATATTCACTGCCAGTCTATTTTTGACTGAAGCCATGTCAAGTAGCACAGATCAGATGAACCATGCATTTTCAAAATAAAACAACTTTTGCAGATTCCTGATTGTACATTAACAATAAGCACAGTTAAAACAGACAAAAAATTAACTACGTAGCTACTTAACCATGGTAGAAGCACAAAAATCAAGGACAACTGAACAAATAAGCAAAATCTGAACAAGTCGGCAAAATCAGAGAGGCAAAACACTCTTATTCTAAAATGCTCCTCTATGTAACGTTGTTAGCCTGCAGAGAGCAAAACGGGCTCACTGAGAGCTGTTATCTGTTAGTTGAAGCACACAAAATGACAAAATGACAACACGTCAACAACGTAGGGTAAGCTAAATGCTTCCCTGCTGAAACACTTAAGTGCGAGTTGAACCCGGACAAAACAGACATACTGCTGATCCACAGTGTTTTGAGAAGTTCTAGTTTTGTTTCATCACTCCACACAACATAATCTCAAACCTTCTATGCATAAGTGGAGATAACGTGGACACATGGGTGCAGCAACCCCAGGGCTCTGGCCAGTAAGGGACCCAGTATGTGGGCCATACAGTTTAGCTCAGTTGATGTGAACGTGGACGAACAATGGCTGCGTGCAGTCTCACTGTACTGGGAAAATTCAGGCTCTTATCAAACGAAACAGTCCCTTCACTCACAGTTTCAATGGTAAACCACGACAAGAATGACAATTACACAAGGAGACACATTTTAATAAACATAAATCATACAGTAACATTTGTATTTCAAACAAATGGCAAACTTATTAACACATTTGAACAAAACTCCCTTCCCTCTCGTGCATCATGGGAATTCTGAGGGACGGACATATAAGGACAAGGATTTATTTATGCCGTCAAAGTCCACTGGAAGCCTCTCAGAAGTGTTTCAGCAGTGGAGAGAGTACCCTGCCCCACGTTAATGACTTGTCCTTTTTGTGCTTCTACTACATTCTTCAAAGCTCTATGTGGCTCGCTTTCATTCCTCGTCTTGACGGGTGCATCTAGCATTTATTTATTCTTATAGAATAAGAACGTTTTGCCTGCCAGATTTTGCCGACACATTTAGATTTTGTTGATTGGTTGTTGTCCTTCATCTATGACTAAGTAGGCAATTTTTTTGCTGATTCAGCCGTATATACTGTTGATATATTATCGGAAGTCTGTACCGGGTATTTTATTTTGAAAATTTACCAGTTTCTCGGCCGTTTCTTTTCGACTTCCTGCCCGGTTCATCTGTTCTGTGCTGCTTGAAGCTGGGACGCTTCTTGGATGCACTGCAGCGCTTCTGGCGTAAGCACAAACATTTAGTAGAATGGCTGCAAAGCAGACGGACTAGGCAGACTTTCAGAGTGAGTCTGGGGTCATGTAAACTTCGTTAAAATGACTTAGTAGCAGGTGGGAGCCAACTTCTCTTGTGCTTTTGGGTCAGTAGTGGTGTACGTCTTGGAGTTCTGCATTCATTAAGCGCTTTAATGTGCTAACTGAAACCTCAGTGCATGTTTCCAACAAATCTTGCTGCAGGAATTTTGCAGTCACTCAAGAGTTTTTCAGAACTTGCCTTCTTAGAAATCTGGCTGCACCTGCTGATGGCTTTCTTTCTGCCCCGTCCAGGTAGTTTAATAACTGTTCTTTTAACTTCGAACTTGCGAACTATGCTTCCAACGGTGTCTCTAGGAACATTTAGTGCCTTCGCTATCTCGGTGATGATCTCTTCTCTTAAATCTTTGGACCATTCTTCCATCATGCAGTCAAATGTGTTCAGGTAGCAGTTCAGGTTAATTTTATGTGTTCCAGCTCAAGCACACCTGGTGCAACTAATGAAGCCCTTGATTAGTTGCATCAAGTGTACTTCAGGCCCCATCCACACTACTGCATTTATGTTTTAAAACAGAGACCTTTTGCTATGTTTGCACCTCTCGTCCAGACTAAAACGGAGAAAATGCAGGCCAAAAGTGTAGAAGTTTGAAAACGGTGCCGAAACCCTTTTCATTAAAAACAAACTCCATAGAGCGTATTAGTGGGGACAGGCAAAAAAGGAGGACTTTAGAAACAACAACGCAGACACTCACATTAGGTTCTCGGACTAGTGCGGAGGGGCCTCAGACAACACCGGTTTTGCATATTTGTGCTGTTTTGAGGATTTCTATCCAGGGGCTTGAATAATTTTGAGACTGAAGCAGCATAAATTGCATTTTCAGTTATTTTTTGGGAAACCACTTAGAGTATTTTTTTAGAGTATGTTTGATTTGTTTATTGCAAACAGCTGAAAGTCTGTACATTTTGACAATAAAACTGATTTGCAATGAGGGTTGAATCATTTTGATTGCAATTGTAATTTTGGTCAGCACAGCAATTCATGTCAGTCAGTTGCAACCACTGATACTGAGAGGGTCAACAAACAATCCGATACATCGATAGAAACAATGCTGTGCAAGAGGAGCATTACATGCACACAATCATAAAAGCACACACACAAACAAAAAGCTGCTAGCTCTAACTGCCTGTAATTTCAAGCTTCAAAAACACTTTTTTTCCCTTCTGGCACAGGAAACAGCACTGTTAAATTATGCCGACCACATGCTACATGCTCGCCCACTGTGACTGGAAGTAGCCGTGCTTTTAGCAAAATGAACGGAAAGCGAGAAGAAAAGCATGGAAATGAAGTCAGCAGATGGGGAGGCTACAGTAAATGAAACATGACAACTAGTAGTTACCAGCAGCTACATTATTGCCCTTTGACAACCTTTTACTATTCAACACTGGAAAAAGTCAAAACCTCAGTGGATGCGGGGGCTTGTGTGTATCTTGTTCCATATGTGTAAAGTGATACTGTAAAATGGCTATTGCATGTTCCTAACTGCTGTGATTTCTTTATAAATTGCTGAGTGAATTGACGTTTCATGACCCCTTATAGCTGTAGAAAGATAAACACGCACACATATGTTTTACTACACCACTGATGAGTGTCCTTTACCTTAAACTAAGAAGAGTGACTAAAATGTCATCACTCCTACAGTTTTAAAGCTGTAGAAGAACACAGTCACACACACAGTTCTATAGTACAAACAGCAATTACAGTGTGTTCTAGTTTGTCCAAAAAAAGCTTGTGTAGGGGAATGGGTATCTCTCCACTGATTAAAAACTGCAATGCAGTCTAACCCTGCAATCAGCATATGATAATAAAACAGGGGGGAAAAAGGAAGGAGAGAGCATACGAGAGACAGACAGAGATGGGAGCCGCTTTGGGGCAAATCGATAGGCAGAGCAGAAAGCTGTCAGAAGGCACGTGGGTGAAAACACACACATAGACAGTTCACCAAAGGATAAAAATGGAGATGAAGTATAAAATACTGCAGTAGTGTTAGTGGGTGTGTGGGTGTGTGTGAGAGAGAAAGAAAGAGGGCTAGACAGATGAAAGTGGAGTCATCTATTTCTCCGGAGAGTTACTGGCATGAGACTTATTTCAGTCCATTTAGAGGAAGACACACACACAAACACACACCATAACATAATAAGGGCCATGCAAACAGACACGCAGGTGTGCACACATGATCAAAAACAATCAGCTGAATGCCACTGAAACAGAGCTTCAATAAACTCCTGTGAAATAATTTCCTCCATATGTCGCACTCTTTCCTGAAGGAATAAACTCTCACTAAATAAATATTCAAACATCAAAGTGCTCTACTGTGGTCTTTTAAATTTGAACTGTTTTCAAAACAAGTGACACTAGAAGGTAATACTGTAGATCATTTTAGACACACAGAGAGAATGCCCCGCAATACACTAAATCTTCTCAAGGGAAATTCAACAGTACGCATCCAGTGATTTGAGCACATAACTAGGTGTTGAGTTTTTTATTTGTAGAAAATAAGCATGTTTTGCCAACTAAAAGCTAACATGCATATTTAGGGTCTATTGAGGGCTTGAGCAATTGCTACCTTTTTGTTTGTTTTTTTGAACGTTAGTAATTAAATTCAAGGTAGGCTAAATTTAAAAAACAGCTTGATGTTAGAGCTGGATTATAGGAACTACATTTATATTTATCTCTCTAAATGTTTAAAACAAAAATGATTTATCGGGTAGACTGCTTGACAATGCAAAAACAAACACTGACCATCACACCACAGAAACAAAGCCATTTCTTACTAATCATATGGCTGTCCCATAGGAACAGACTACTTCCTAAAAAAATAACAGCAGGGTTAGCTGAGCTAGCTTAACAAACCATGTTCTATTGCTTTGGTATCAAAAGTCGAATAGACACTGCAGATGTAAAACATTAGATCTCCTTCAGAGGAAGGATGCGCCAGCTCAGCAACCATAACAACCTCCAGCTGTGGAAAAACATAGTAAAAAAACATTGTAAACTGTGGCAAAAAATTGGTGCCAACAGGAAGGAAAACATCACATTTTATCACAATCACAGCACTGCCATCCAATGCAGCTGCTCACAAACTCAAACAACAGCAATTTCAAACCCCATGACCTGGAACGATAAGTAAGGCCATCAGAGGAGCACCCCTGCAGCAAACTGTTACTATCCACTATTTTCAGTTGTACACCCAACGTCAAAAAAACCCAACATTGCTGGCATTTATTATTGCGAAAGAAACTGTACCAAAATGCAGTGAAAATATGGGATTCTAGCTGATGTTTTCTGTGCTGTTTGTAACTACAATCTCTTTCCTTCCACTAAAAACAGGCCTTTTTGTCCATTTCATAGGGGATTTCAGTTTAATGTCAACACCGACCTGAAAGGCTACAGTGCAGGTTACTGAATAGAACACAAATGCTCAAGGTCAAGCCTGAGTGACTACCACCCTGGTGGTAGGTGATGACTGAAATTTACTACATCATTTTGTCAACATCCTGTGCTTTTGGTGTTTTCACCTCATTACTTACAACACATAAAGCCTGTTGGTAAATGAGCAATGTCCATGGTTCTGAGAGGTTCCACTGGGGAATGCTTGGTGTCTGAACCTATGCTGGTGCACAGTGGGTTTCATACCATTGCTTGATGAACCGGCTGGTTTGTCCTTTGTTGTCCTTTCATAGCAAGGAGCCCATTGTGGTGGCCGCCTGATTTTGACATTTAAATGGCTACTAATATATATATATATATATATATTAGTAGCCATGTGTATATATATATATATATATATATATGTGTATATATATATATATTTATTAATTATACACACACACATACACACACGTATGACGAAAGTGTTTGGCTTACAGATAAAAAAATAACTTAACTATTAACTATTTTTGGTCTATTTTGGTCTGCACACTGAGGTTGCCTCACACAATCAAGATAGTAAATGATAAAACTGGGATCAAAGTGTCAGGTTAGTATGCACAAATAAGGCCTCTGCTTGAAAAATCTCACACCACTTGGAATGAGAACCCTCCTCCAACAATAATTAGATAAACATGCTTTCAGTGTCAGAGGTTGAGTCAAAACAAATAAAGATAATGGCCAATTTGTTAACAGACACTAGAGATGACAATAAATAACCACAACAGTCATTATTTCACTTTTCATTAATAGAAAATAGACTACATGCATCAGTGCATAGGAACTTAATTTCAGCGGGCAAAATAATCAAATTACTTCAAATAAAGGTCTGTTTTGATACCTTCCATTACTGAATAATCTATTGTATGACATTAATGATTCAACTTCTTACAGAGAGGAGAATAGTTAATAGGTTTTTCCACACAAGATATTCTGTGACACAGTAACAGCATTTTGCAATTAGCAAAAGTGTATTTTTTTGGAAAAGGAAGGATTTAAATAAAGAACAATTACTTTGTTTTAATTTACGTTAAATCAGACAATTTCACATGTAAATGAAACAATCTTTCAGATTAATTTTGGATTCAAAACAACTTTCAACTTCAAATAACACAAAGATCTCAGAGAAACTAAAACTCACACAAAATTGTGTTCATTATCAGTTTAGTTTTATAAGTTTCAACTTGAAGAGGGAGTTCAAACATTTGCAGGATTCAAATCCCATACTGTTTGGAGTGTGAGTGCTGATTGCTGGCAATTTCATGTTATTTCAGCCAAATGCATGTGATGACACTGAACATGAATGTCAGGTGTTTGATCACCCATGTAACACAGCAGTCTTGGAATATGTGTTGCCTTGCATGCGGTTTTGACAGAGCAGTGGGACTCCTATATGGAATCCCAAATAAAAATAAGCCTAATAAAAACCTATTTTTTAATTGAACGATATTGACTAATTTACATATTTATTTTTATTTCTAGCCTCATTTATTTATTTCAGGATTTATTTTATAGGCATATCTATTTATTTATTTATTTATTTATTTAATATTGATTTAAATGGAATTCCATAGTCCTAAAGACACAGTGCTTTTAAACTATCTCTGAATACATAAACTAAAATAAAAGTGCTAAAGACAGAAAATGGTCCTCTGGTATAGAACACAATGTCCAGGGTTTCCAGTTGTTTTTAGTGGATGTGGCTCAACTCCACGAAATTATTGACCGACTCTGCTAACATTCGAGGACATTAAAACAGTTTTCTGACATGAAACCCTCAATGAAACAGACAGCAACAATTTCATCAGCAAGGGCTATATTCAAGACGTGAGGCAATTGTTTATGCAGTCATCTATAACTAAATTAATTGCAGTCAAGATGAGAACACGTCTATCATACGTGGCTCATAAGTTTGCAGTGATTGATCAATCAGGGTTACGCATAGTATGTATGCTTTGCTATCATCAATCAAAACAACATGTTAGACTAAAAACAGAGCTTGAGCTATTTCTGGTTTGAGAATGTTAAATATAAGCAGCTTAATCATTCACAATCAGCAAGAGATGTCTGAGATGTAACTCACTGTACTCGTGATACATAACAATTAGTAATGCTATTATAACACCGTTAGCGAGGCTTAAGCACACCAGTTAGAAATTAGTTTAAAGTTTAAAAATTATTACTTGAAACTTTTAACATCAATAATTCTCATCAGAGGTTAGCTAAATGTTAACATAAAGATGCTAACACTCTCACAAAAGCTAACATGCTAAGATTTAGCAAGTATATTGTTTGTTCACAATTTTAATTTAGCTTCTTAGAATGGAACTTTTTCTAATTAGCACTAAACACAAGAGTACACCTGTGGCTGAGGGACCACCAAAGTCAAGCCTTTATCCTCTGGGTACATGTATAAAGTCCATCTTCTGCGAACCATAGGTAGCTGTACCAAATTTAATGACAAGTTATTGAATGGTTGCTGAGATATTTCAGTCTGGACCAAAAAAGGTGGACTGGCCGACCAAGAGATATTGCCATCCATGGAGCCACCACTAGCGTGGCTTAAAAAAAACAGGCCTTTGCCCTCAACTTATACACCGAATATTATATTTTTTTCTTGCACGCTATACAGGCCAAAACCTTTCAAACAAACCATTTAACTGCCATGAATATCATTTCAAAGTACATTTAGATGAAAACTGGAAGGCTAGGGGAATGTTCAATCATGCTTCCAATATTGATTACTTCAAAACAACCTAGTAATGGAATAGAATTGATATGAAACATCTAAGAAATGGAAAAGGACACTTATATTAGCACTTCTCCAGGCAGAAAAGACACAGGTACACGTGTCAACAGCCCCTAAACACACAAAGACATTTATATGTTTAGTACAACTCAATAAACCCAACAAAAGCCCCATTTAAACACCAGTTATTATTTCACGCCAACCACATGCAGACCTAGAACACATGTCATGTCTTCACAGCTCAGAAGAGCTGACCCTGTGATGGACTTGTTAAAGTATGTGGTGAACAAATCATCACCTCTGTGCATAACACTGTGGTAGACAGGTTAATGATCAGTGCTCCCATCACTGTCTGTTTTTATAGCACTCTCCCTCTCACTCGTCACATCTTATTACAACTGCCATTCCTGATGGCGAGTGCTTTCAACCCAATATTTCAATCAAATGAGCAGGATGAATAAAGGATAGCATTTTTTATTAAAAATCATGACGTGGCAAATGCTCCAAAGTCAACTTCATCATTTAATGGTGTCAGTTTGCTAAATTAAAATGGCCACCACCCAAGTCTTTCTTCAGGTAACTGTTTTCTGGAGGTTTTACAATGAAGACTGTGAGGATCATGACCTTTTGTAAATTACTCGATGAGAATATTTCATTAACGTTTCCTTCTTACACACATGCTGCCCCCAAAAGACAAAAAGTAGTAACTACAGAAGCAGAGATATATATATATATATATATATACATATGTATGTGTGTATATACATACATACGTACCATACATACATACATACATACCATACATACATACATACGTACCATACATACGTACCATACATACGTTACATACATACGTTACATACATACGTACCATACATACGTTACATACATACGTACCATACATACGTTACATACATACATACGTTACATACGTTACATACATACATACGTTACCTACCTACCTACCTACCTACCTACCTACCTTCGGCTGGCCACAATAAAAGGCCTCTCAAAAATGTGCAGTTCCATCACACAGCACAATGCCACAGATGTTGCAAGTTTTCAGGGAGCATACAATTGGCATGCTGACTGCAGGAATGTCCACCAGAGCTGTTGCACGTGAATTGAATGTTCATTTCTCTACCATAAGGCATCTCCAAAGGCGTTTCAGAGAGTTCGGCAGTACATCCAACCAGTTCACAACCGCAGACCACGTATAACCATACCAGCCCAGGACCTTCATATCCAGCATCTTCACCTCCAAGATCCGGACAGCTGCTGCAACAGTCGGTTTGCATTACCAAAGAATTTCTGCACAAACTTTCAGGAACAATCTCAGGGAAGCTCATCTGCATGCTCGTCGTCCTCATCGGTGTCTCGCCCTGACTGCAGTTCGTTGTCGTAACCAACCTGAGTGGGCAAATGCTCACATTCGATGGTGTCTGGCACTTTAGAGAAGTGTTCTCTTCACAGATGAATCCCGGTTTTCACTGTACAGGGCAGATGGTAGACAGTGTGTATGGCGTCCTGTGAGTGAGCAGTTTGCTGATGTCAATGTTGTGTATCGAGTGGCCCATGATGGCATTTTGAATGCACAGAGATACAGTGACAAGATCCTGAGGCCCATTGTTGTGCCATTCATCCACGACCATGACCTCATGTTGCAGCATGATAATGCACGACCCCATGTTGCAAGGACCTGTACACAATTCCTGGAAGTTAAAATACATCCCAGTTCTTGCATGGCCAGCATACTCATTGGATATGTCATCCATTGAGCATGTTTGGGATGTTCTGGATCGACGTATATGACAGTGTGTTCCAGGTCCCGCCAATATCCAGGAACTTCACACAGCCGTTGAAGAGGAGTGGACCAACACTCCACAGGCCACAATCAACAACCTAATGAGGCAAATGGTGGTCATACCAGATACTGACTGGTTTCCGGACCCACCCAGACCCCCCCCAATACAATGAAACTGCACATTTTTGAGTGGCCTTTTATTGTGCCCAGCTTAAGGCACACCTGTGCAATACCCATGCTGTTTGATCAGCATCTTGATATGCCACACCTGTGAAGTGGATGGATTATGTCGGCAAAAGAGAAGTGCTCACTAACACGGATTTTGACAGATTTGTGAACAATATTTGTACATACTTGAAAGTCTTGGAACTTTGAGTTCAGCTCATGATAAATGGGGGCAAAAACAAAAGGGTTGCATTTATAATTCTGTTTAGTGTATGTATATATATGGTGTAATAATTATTTAAATGGTAAAACAAACGTCATAGTGTAGCATCAAATTTTGGCCTTACTTTAACTTTGACAAAATATGTAGTTCTGGCTTTGGAGGGCAGCATGGCAACCAACACTTACCTAAATGACATTAATTGGGAATGTGGTTACACATAAACAAAAACAAAGATGCAAAGGATTTTAAATATTGAGAAATCACATCTATTTAGAAATACTTGTGTATATCATAAGCACATGGCAGTTCAATCAAGGTATTGTAACATACAAGACTGTTCCCCTTTCAGAGCTAAGTAAAAAATGCATTGTTTCTTACTGAATTTGAATGAGCCGTTAGTAAAACACAAGTGAACTTTTGCTCCCATCAACAAATCTGCCTGATAATCTTCTCTGTGACTTGGCAATTATCTCAGTCCTTGACCTGAGGGGGTGGGGGAGCTGGGGTGTGGGGGTGAGGGAGGTGTGGGCATGTCAGTGTATCGGACTGGGAGTGCCAGTGAAGCCCTGGGATCCAGAGATCTCTGTGTCTGGCCTTTACAGAGTGTGCTCCGAATGAGCTCATCAATATTCATTGACCCGCTCTGGCTAATGTCCCCAGCGACGGGCAGAATAAAGTTGCAGAGGTCGCACACTTCACAAGGGGAGAGAGAGGTCGGAAGAGCGAGGGAGAGAATGAGCGATGCCGAGAAAGTGAGCGGGGATGATAAGAGAGTGTAGCTTTCACACAAAATGAGAGCAAAGAGAGGCAAACACCAAAAGGGCAAAGCCTCAGGGCCTGTAGGGGGTTAGGGAGTTTATTACGACTTGAAAGTGAAACACATAAAACATGCAGAGGAAACATAAGTGCAAAGATAAAGACATGCATGCCCGTTGAGAACAAACAAATGCGCACACACACCCTTGTGCATGCAAAGTATGACATGACAAGATGAGTGCAATGAAAGATAAATACAGCTTCTCTAACCTCTCCCTCTATTTGTAATGCTTTTTATTGTGTACTCCCTGTAGTCAGGGGGTAGATCCGCGTTGAATGACATAACATCACACCTGAGTATACATAATGGTACACGCCTCAAGAGAGGAAGAAGAGGAAGATAAGAGACAGAAGACAAAACACAGAAGGGGAATAGTTAGAGACAAAAAGTAGATCAAGGTTAGGGGGAAATAGCACGCTTGTAGCTTGAAAGCATCTTGACATACACCTGCAGACATCAATATCAACACAGTATATATTTTTATCATACCCATTTACTGGCAGACATATAAACCCACAGACTGAAGTCAGAGGAAGGCCAAGGAGAAGGGACGTTACTAAATGATGTCGTGTGTGCACTTACACAAAAAAACATGTCTAGACACACAAATGCATGCAATTAAGATGAGCATCATTTTAATGCCTTAAATGTAAAAAATAATAATAGGCTGAATCATACTAGTTGAAGTAAAGCATTTCCTTGGTGCTATAGAGCAGCAAAGAATGTGCCAAAGAGATAACAGGGCATGAGTGCCCCCACTTCATTTCAGATTTTACCATCGTCTTTCTTTCTCCTTCTCATCTGGCTCAGTGCTGCCCACTCCGATCACTTGAACCTTCCTCAGGCTCTTTTCTCCTTATTTCTCCTCTTGTCTGTCTCCCTCTCCACATCCACTCTTTTCTTGTTTATTTTATTGCTCTGCCTCCTCTATGGTGTTTTTGACTGAATCATCAGCAATTCCCACCATGATGACAAAGTGTTGTGCTCTTCTATCCTGGCTCAGAGTTAAAAAGACAGAGCATAAATAAAGTTTCCGCAAAGTATTCGAGGGGGATAGATAAAAGCCCCCAAAACAAGGTGAATTATAGACGGGGCTTGGCTATCACGACAATGACCCCTGACCTGTGTTATTAGAGTGCAGCCATAAGATAGCTTACTCAACCCCATCACATTTATTATTTATCTACATGGAAAGATACTCAGCTCTCTCTTTCGTCTTGTATAACCCTCTCCCTCGAGTCCAGGCTCATTCACTTTCATCAAACAAAGCTTTCCCAGCATCCCTGCCCGGCTTTTCCTCTCCACATGGCCTTCGGCTCTGCAAAGCTCCGCCATTTTTTTTCCTCCTCACAATCCCTGGTGGGACAATTCCCGAAGTTCTCTCTTAATGCTCAGCTATTTTAACACTGGACCAAGACAGGCCATCTGCCCATTTGTCAATATGTAATACGTAGTGTGTGTCTGTGTGTGTGTGTGTGTGCGCGTTTGTGCACCAGAGGGGCTAAATGGCAATTGTCAGCTGCAGACAAAATACTCCCACCTACACCAACGCCAACCAACAATAGTCCCACTTGTGATGCTGTTTGTATTCCTGTCATATCAAAAAAGTATTTGTTTTTATTATAAGTTCAACAAAGTGGTGTGCCATCCATCAGTGCAGTACTTTTTGTCTTCTTCCCTTGTTATTCTGGGATGTGTGTCAGAGCTGAGGCTTATCTTGTCACTCTGGTTTTGCGCACTTCAAACTGTGGCCTTAATATTTGAGTATTCGTCAGGTGGAGTTGTGTGACAGTATGGCAGGAGGGGAGACAGCACACAGGCGTGAACATACATAGCATATGCTCACACGTATTGATGAACGCGTCACAAAGATATTGACAGTTCTTAAGAATTTTAATAACTCATGTATGAAAATACACACAACAACCATGGACCATTTGCCAATGCACATGGAATCTGTTTGAGATTGTCATGTCTGCTGGTGTGTGTGTGTGTGTGTGCGCACATGTGGATTACATTATTACATTGTGTTTAGAGCTGGTGGAGTTCTGTAATTTTCTGCTTAATTGGTGCATACAAAATGAGAAAGAACCATCCTGTCTTTCTACAGAAAGAGCAACAAAGGTGGAGTGAGAAACTAAGAGACTGACAAAGAGACCAGGGAGAGAAGGAGACATGGGAAAAGACACAGAGAAAAGGAGAAGCAGGATTGGATTTAGGTGTGCTGATTGTGTCTAGATGTCACAATGACTATATGACCAAAAATATGGTTGGCCATGCAAGAACAGCGAAGACCTCTGAAATGATACTGTAGGGAACTAAGTACACAGAGTGATCTAAATAACAGTTGAGATGCACATGGGTGTTGCACTGTTGGAGTATGTGGCTCTTATAACAAAGTACTTTCAAAATCTGTCCAAAGCAGAGACGTGATCAGAAACACGAATCAGCAATGGGCAAGAACAAAGTCTGTATCTCTGTGAATAATTTAGATGTGTTTCTCAAAAGTTAGCTCAAAATGTAAACTAGGCCTGCACGATTTGAAGAAAAAGTCATATTTCGATTATTGTGGACAATATTGCGACTGCAATTCTATTATAATGGAACAAATGGTACTATTTGCTTAATTATCAAGGAATACGCGAAATACTGACATTTGAAATGTGTATTTCTCAACTTGAACAAAGTTAAACAAAAAACAATATTTATAACAATAACAAGTAAAACAGAACAAGGGGAGCAAGTTGCTCTACGAAGGACAGCTAGAAGCTAGAAGCAGCAAATACTGGCACAGTGGCAAAGGCTCAATGTACATATGTCTAATGCAGTCTCTATCCACAACCTGGAGGAGGAACTGTACATGAGTGTATTAAATAAAGAGCATAACGTTAAGTTAATAGTTTAGTTAGTATAACAATAATATATTAAATACTATATTCATTAGAATTTCATATAATAGTATACTTTTTATGCCTAGTTGAATATTAAATCCAGTTACAGCTGTTTAACTTCTGTGGGTTGTTTTTATTCATTAAATCCTTGTGCAAACAAAATGCTCTACATTGGTCTCTAATTCGTTATGCTAAGTACTAACTTGTCAATCATCATATTGTTCAACATTTAATGTTTTGCTGTAGCTCGTCAAACTTATTTTAATGTCCCGCCCCTCCAGGCTGTGATTGGTCGGTTGACGAAAAGTGACTGACAAGCATTTTGGCTCTGTGAAAAGTTGAACATGTTAAACAACGAAAGGCACCAATACAAGTCCTCCGTCTCTGATACAGATGACATTAAATAGCCAGCGAGCCAAACCCAAACCTTCCTTATCTTCTACCTGTTTTCTTCTTTCTTAGCCTACTGCTTCAGCTGCAGACGACCTCCCCTCTGTCTCTGTCACAGAGTGACTGGACCACCGGCATTTCTCTCATTGCTCCGGTGACGAGTCTGACTATTTTTTGAACGATTAGCACCTGGGCAAGGACGAGGGTTACGGTAGGTTGTTGTCTTAAAAGTTACTCGTACACAGCTCATAAAATATTTTTCCATTGCAAGAAGGTTTATCTGTTTTTTGGGGAACATGCGAGAGCCAGGTGTGTGTGGCGATAATGAGCAGAGTGCAGTGCACACAGACAAGAGCACGTCCCATACATTTTTTCTGTTTTATTAAATAGCACCTTTTTTGCAGTTACGTAATCACACATGATGACATCACCACTGTGGCTGCAATTAGATTAATTGGGCAGCCCCTAATGTAAACCTTGGTTAAATCAATGTTATGACAATATTATCAGGAAATTGAAAGAAAAAAACAAACACAGGACATTTGAAAGGACAGGTGAAATGAAAAGAAATGAATATGTGCCTCAGGGAAAGTCAGACATGGGCTAGGCCGGGGCTAATGTGTTGGGTCTGGAGGCTGTGTAGCTGCAGACTGGAAGCTGACAGAGTGCAACTACACAACCTGCTCTTCTCAGTTCATCCATATTAAAGTAGATAGACACTGTACTGCAAGGCCAAACAGCACAGCACCAAAACAATGCATTACAGCAAATGATCCATGACACTGACGTGGGTGGGAGGTGGTCTTGTAGCATAAATAAGCTATCACTGTTGATGAGCTTAGATGATGACTTTTCATGCACATCCAAGCACACATGCACACGTAATTTTACTGCGACCTTGTGACCTTCCCCCTATGCTCTGCAACATGTGAAATGCACACAGGGGTGAAGACCTTGATGTAATGACCCAGCTCACCTTCATTCACTATGTGTGTTTACATAGGCATGTATTATAACCCTTGGTGCTAGCACTGTCATGGGATTTAGTAATAACTAGAAATATACCACACACACACACACACACACACACACACACGGTTTCATATGCCACCGCTTTGTCTGTGAAACGACATAACCAAATGACCCTGAGTATATTGTTATTAGTGACACAAAGGCCAGACACACAATATATACACACACAGACAAAACAGACCCTCCAATCTTGACAGTGGTGACATTTGGACGCCCTCTTGTTATGACTAATCATTCAAAATGAAGTCACAAAATCTATCCCTGGCTTCACCTCTCACACCCTCCCTCCCTTTCCTGCCGTATAATTTCCCCCCTCCTCGCCACTACCTAAATGTCAGCATTTCAATTGGTCTCATTAATACCTCCTTTTTTAGGTGTCTGTGCCTGAGTAGTGTGTTGGGATGCTGTAAAAGGGAGGATGGATGATGGATTGGCATGGAAAGTGGCCTGTTGTTCACTTTTTCTGTTTTAATATCATCTCTGAATCTTTCTCTGTTTGTCTCTGATCCGTCATTATTTCCCTCCTCTCTCTAATTCTTTCTCTCCGATTCCCTCTGATCCATCATCGCTGGGTGTGTTTGAGGCAGCGGCTGTGAATCATGCAGTGGCCTTTCCACTGACGTAGCCCGGCCTGACCCAGTCTGGACACCACTGGGCTAAAGTGCATCTATCATAATAACATTCGTCCTATCGCAGGCTGGAAAGCTGGAATGCTTGTGTGTTTGTCTGTTCGGGTATATAATACAAAAATGGCACGGATGAGGACGTATAGGCAAAAACTTGCAGACTGCAGATACAGACAGGCGAGGTGGGGAGGCGGAGGCTTGGACAGTCAATGTGAAAAGACCACAAGGTTTTTCAGATCTGTGCGGATCTGAGGATTTCTTGACGTACTGTCAAAGAGACGTGCGCACAAGGCAGTAAGGCAAGGATGGAGGGTTACGCAGTAAGTGAATCAGATCAGTAGGAATACACAATGCAGCCATGAAACGCATACAACCGGGTTATCTGGAGACTTTAAAACAGAGACAGAGAACTGCAGAACTAATACCCTTGAGATAAATCAGTTGTGATCATCACAGATACTGTTTCCTGAATTCAAATTCAGTTAGGACATAGTCATGCCTAGTAATTCTATAAGTCATATATGCGATCTACTGGAAATTATTTTGTTTAAAATTATGTGTAATGTGAAAGGGTTTGCTTGAAGTGACGTTCCCCTTAGCTCTACAGAACTTGCAAAGCATCTTAAACTGATCGTTCTGGTTTTCACGCCCGCAACTTTGCTGTTTTTGTTCAGCCTCAATGCTCTTGTGTCATTTAAGATTTTAGTGTTGTTCCATTAACAGCTAAAAAGACGGATGTTTCACTCAGAAGTTAGACAGCCCCAAAAAAGAAACACGACTGCATATGAATGCTGATGTTCGCCAAGTTCCCCACATCAATGGTGATAATATGTAAGTGTTCTTATTTCAGCGGCTCCCCGGGTGGCCAAACAAATCTGTTATTGATGGTTTATTTATTTATTTTTTACATTAGGTGGTTTAAATTAGTCCCTGGTGATACTGATACACAGGAATTACTTCAGGCTGTAAAGTCTGTTGCCAAGATCTGTGAGCCTGCTGGCAGCTTAACAGACAAAGACAGCAACAAACGTGGACGGCTAACTTTGACCTATTAGACAAAGATATATTAGCAATTCTAGGTTTACACCTTCTAAGCTAATTCACTTTGGCTTAAAGGGTTAGTGGTAAATATGAATTTAAAGCCAGCAACCCATTATCTTAATTTAACCTTAACCCTCACCAAGAAAGAAAATGTGCAATTTCCATAATGTCAAACTTTCTCAGAAACTTAAAAGTGTCTGAGAAAATTTTTAAAAAACAGCGACAAAATTCTGTTATAGAGGATTTTAGTTGACCCTCTTTGCTGCTGTTCATTTTGGTCTGACATACTGCCAACTGCCTGGAAGGTCTCCAACCAAAGGAGTCATAGCTTGAGCTAATATTAATAAATCACTATCAGTAGTAAGCACTCTAAATCATATTACCTTTTGGCAACAAAATTAATCCTGTTGTAAAAGAAAATCCTAACTTTCTGTCTGCTTGTCCCCTCTGCCGGAAGGTCAGCAGTCATGGTCCCTTCTGTAAGGCAGATGAATTCAGATACAATATTAATGGCACAACATCCCAGCAGCAACACCACTCTGACTTTATCATTTGTGTCCGTATTTTCCCCCCAAAATCCAAGTAGTCTCATACCTCTTTTCCACCAAAAAAGAACTGGTTCGGAACTGGTGCTGGTTCAAAGTTGGTTCAAAGCTGGTTCAACTTGTGAACCTTCTCAGAACCTGTTTGTTTTTCCACTGACTAGACAGCCCAGCGAACGACGTCATTACGTCACTGTGTACATGGTAAAAGAATGGTTCCAGTCCAGCAATGAGTTGGTACCGCTTTGGAACCAGTTTTCCTGGTCGAGAACTGGTTCTTTTGCTGTCGAAATACAAAGAACTGGTTCGCGAGTAGGCACCAGCTCCGAACCAGCTCTCAAAATGCTTTGGTGGAAAAGGGGCTACAGTCTGCATTTTCAGAACCCACAACTAATTACTTGCTTTTAAGCTCCTTTGTTGCATCTTTAAGAAATTTTCCCATTTCTACATCAATCTTTTTAAAAAGAAAAAAAAAACGACAAATTAAAATAAGCCTAATGTCTGTAATTTATCAGTGAGAATTAACCATGCCCATTTGTAGCACTCTGAAAGCGACAAATGACAGCAATTTTGACCCATAATAATTACTTGATCAATTAAAAACTTTGAAAAGACACCTGGAGCTTCAGCCGCCTCGCTTTCATCTCCTGCTCTCTTGGTCAGTTAACAAATGTTCATATCATCCTCATTCCTAAAATTACTCTTTACAAAAAACTTTTGAAATATTAGTTTCCTTTCTCTTAATTTGCCACAATAAATAATAACTGTATAAAATAAAATAAGTTATGAGGTCCCTGGGAGCTCTGTGAAATTGTTTTCTTTGCCTCTTTTGATTCATCAATTGCATTTTAGTATTGTTCACATTGAAGGAAGACTATTGAAAGAGAGGAATACAAAGAGAGGTGGATTTATGGACTTTGCACATCAGAGACAGGCAGACACACAGAGACAGAAAAGAGAGAGAGAGAGATTCATTTCTAAGATCAAAGCAAAATTTCCTGCAACCTCGTTTTTCAGTTACATCCCTTTCCTGAATGAAGACAGTGGGTATTTACAGAATTTCTGTGCATGTATCTCAATGCATGGAAACTTTGTATGTGTGTGTGAGTGTGTGTGTGTGTGAGTGCATATAGCTATTTCACAGCTGCCTTTCATCGTAGGCGACAGTGCTAATCAGATGTCTTTTCAGAACAGCAAACAGACAGCGGCGGAAAAGGAAAGATGACAGAAACTCCAACATAAACATAATACTGGTATCAGTTTCACTCACAAACTGTGGCTTGACAGCTCAGTTGTCATGGAAACCACAGCAGGCGGTCTATTTGTGTGTTGGTGTGTGTGTGTGTGTGTGTGTGTGTGTGTCCACTGAATGGGAAGGCTAAGGGCAGTGAAACATTGATCCACTGGTTTGTGTGTGTGTGTGTGTGTGTGTGTGTGTGTGTGTGTGTGTGTGTGTGTGTGTGTGTGTGAGTGTTAGTGTGTCTCTCTCCCTCTGCCTGTGGGACACAGTTAGAAGGGAGTTGTGCTGATTAGTTAAGGGACCAGGAGGACAGAAAGGGAACAATACCAGCTCCTTTCCTTCCTGCTTCTCCCTCCCTGTCGTCTCTGTCAGCATCTGACTTGTTTTCTCTATGTACCTCTCTCTTTCGTGTTCTAAGACGACGTAATGAGGTCAGACTGGGGTGCTACTATCTCCGGCATGACCTCGGGGCACTGACCACGAGTGCCAGCGCTGCTCACGGGCGGTTCCAGCCTAGCAAACATGATTACCGCACTGCTGCTTTCAGCTGAGCAACAGCCAGTGGAGACAATAAAGTATTACTCCAATTATAAAGCTGAATATAATATAAAATAAAAGAGTGAGTGGATGTGTGCTCAAACGTGTTTGTTTATGTATATTTGTGGGAACAATCTTGCCAACAAAAGATTTGACTAATCAAAGTTAAATGAGACATTTGGCCATAAAAACCCTGGTCACACATTGAAAGGCCTTTGGTTGCCTTGAAGAGAGACGAGAGAAAGTGGCACTTTGTATGAAGCGAGTCTCACTCTCAATCTTTTACAAGATTAATTAACTGATCCCTTGGATGTACACTCGCTTAAGAGTGTGCGTGTGGGTGTGCTCGCCTGCACCATAATGTCAAACTAAGTTAAAAGTGCCCAGGCCCACACACCTGACTACCTGCGCTGACAATAGCCCACGGCTGCGCACATATATTTACACGTTCATTAACAAGTTTGGGCCATTAATAAGTCAGTCAGGAGACTTAATGAATGACGACTCAATGGTTGGTTACAACGGGGAGGGGGAAGGAAGCAGGCTGAGTCACGTATGCCGCACCTACAAACATACACGTTCAAACATCTAGCATGCTTGAATCCAGATACTGTACATACTGTGCACTGAACACTAATGCAAATATGCAGATGATTTATGAACACTTACAAGCACTTATGCGTTGGCGTGTTGGTTTTACATTTACATAGACAAACAAACAAATGTATCTCCATTAACAAGACTTAAAATTCCAGGATCAAGGTACTTTTGTTTATGAATAACCTCCTAAAATACATTACCGCAATCTGCAGAATGATGTTTTTTTCCAAATCACTTCTGAAAACCTGTTCCCACACATTCAATTTAAAAGGATCTAATGTTCTCTTTCTGATAATGATTTTTTTTTATCATGGTGTGTTGCTCTAGTTTTATGCAGGTGATCCTAAACTGGAGATGTATCTCACCCAAAGCCTCTTCTTGTGTTTTTAAATGAACACTGATTCCATGTCTTTTGTCAAGTGTGATTATAAAGTGTTGCACAAACGTCAGTCTTTTTAGAAAGGTCAATACGGATTACATTACACACAGCTACTGAAAGGAGACACATCATCTGGAAGTTTCTGGTTTTGTGTGAAGTACACAACTCACATGTTCATTTTCAAATTTAGATGTACTGTGATTCAAAACTGCCATTTTGAATCAGAATCAGATCTTGTAAGTTCACACATTTGTTTACCTTTACTGGTACTACAAATAACCTGTCTAACTGTCTGCAAAGGTCTTCGACAACTGTGACAACTGAAATATCTTTTAGAAATGTTTGCGCAATCACAAAAAGGCACAAGTGATTCATACTCTGAAAACGAATCTTCATTTCTTTTATAAAGGTTTAAATGGAGAGCAACATAGATTTCAATTTGAAACACGCCCTAGTAATTCAAGGTATGATCTAACCTCCTTCAGCATCAACTTTAGCAGCAACAGCAATAAACAGACGTTAAGTACACCGCCTTTTTTGATAGCTCCATAATGTTACATAATGGGAATGTATATGTCAACATTCACATGTTTCACGATGGGATGAGCGGGTAATTTATCCATCTTCTTAGCATCTTCACTATCCCATTTATACTCTGTTCTTATTCCACTTATCTTTTCCCTCCACCCATCAATTTCTAGTACCTTTCCAAAGTTTATGGCCGAGCATTTGACGTTATGACCTTGGAGAAAAGAAAAAAAATCTGTAGCCTCCTTCAGATCAAGTACCAGTGTTCTATTATTTATTTTTTTTGAGTGCTTGAAATTAAAGTTGTTTCTCATCTAACGTATACTTAACATCTCTAAAATTTGCACTCTAATGAGCGGAGGGCTGATGAGTCATGGCGGCTTGCAAATGTGTGAGCGTATCTGTGCGTGTTACCTCTCTGTCTTTGAGAACAGCCTGAGTTCTATAGAGCAGCAGAAGACGAACGTCACTGTCCTGGAGGCTAAAGTTACTCTCCAGGATCTGCAGCACGTCGATCCGAGGCCGCACAGGTAGCGACGCGTCACTGCAGAATGGATGCAACCAAGCCAGGAGGTCATCAGAAGTCACCGTGCTGTCGCTAAGAGAGAGAGAGAGAGGAGGGTGAGAAGGACAGCAGTCAGACAGGCCGAGTGAAGCAGTGATAAAGACAGATAGAGAGGAAAGGTTCAGAGGTTCTTGTAAAAGAATCTGAAGTGGGAAGGAGCCGAATTTAAGTTTTTTTTTCTTTCACAGGCTGAAAAATGTAATAAACTTGCCAAGAAAAATGTTCACCACCAGAAAAATTATGTTTTTTTTTATCAGAAACACAGATGCCAACCTGGCAGGAATGCCATTTTTATTAGTAAAAAAATGTCATACAGACATCCAAACAAATTTTATCAGAACTTGTTCACTAAATTACACAAACTAGTGACACCCCTTTTATTCTTCTAGCTAGCAAACAATCCAAATTACAGCTATTATTACTAGCTAGTCAATTTGTTGATTGACAGAAAGGTCATCAGTAATCACAAAAAGACAAACAATTCACTGGTTTCAGCTTCTCAAATGTGAGAATCTTAATAACTGAATCTGTTTGCATTTCAGGCAGCTGATTGGACCACACAATAAATCTGAAGCAGTCAACTTGGGCTTTAGGAAACTGTGATGGACATTTTTCACCATTTTCTAACATTATATAGACCAAAACATTAATGGAAGAAAAAATGTTTGTTGCAGACAACAAAGAAATAGAAGCTTAGATCACATCGCTTTGTGCAGAACTACACTGGCAGGCAGCAAATTAGCAGTCATTTTGTCCCAGATCCATTGTTTAACTTTGATTTGTTTGGCTGATGGTCACAAAAGAGCTGACCAGCGTAAAACAGCTGCCATCAAAATGTTGTCACCACAATAAAGCTACCAGACAGGTTGGCAGGTGCCTCATGTTGATTCAAATACTAAACAGACATTTTACTGGCATTTGACACTGAGCAGGTGTTAATGAATGGAGCTGAGAAGAGGCAGAGAGAGCATGAAAACGAGAAACATCTTTGAGTGTGTGATTCATGTATGACTCAAAAGCACAATTTTGGATCAAGTACATGTGCTTGGGATTGAATTACCCGACATTCTGCTCTATGAGGATGATTTACTTTAAGGATATAAATTAATGTCATTGATAGAAGGTGTGTGTGTGTGTGTGTGTGTGTGTGTGTCTGAGTAGATACAGATGACCTACCCAGTCTGGACATTGTTGTGCACAGCAGTCACCATAGCTTCCAAGACCCTGAGGGGTTGTGGGTAATTTGTTAGGGCGCCTGGGTCTCCGCTGAAAAACAAACCACATCACCACAATCATCTTATACATACGCTAATTAAGATAAGGTTTCAAAACTATCACAATACAGAGGGACAACAACAACAACAAAAAATCAAAGGCTTTCTTCTCAGAGACAGTGTTAGTTCAAAACATATCTGGCAGCGATTAAATGTTTGAAGCAAACGCAGCTTTGTAAAAATTAACCATCATGAAATTATGTAAAGTCCCGGAGACATGAAGCAACAGAAAAACATTTAAACCCGTCTCCAACGTTACAAGCTCACAAGCTCTGTGAGCGTGTCGGTAAAACGCACCAGAATATATAATCATTTAATCATTTAACGCTGATAAGAGGCGTTTAGAGGCTTCTCTTTTAAAATGAGGTGTAAATGAGATAGATTTAATGGTACATATTAGTAGGTGAGCTTAAAAAATTGGTGATATGTGATCTTTTCTGCAGAGTCATTATTGTATTTCCGAGTGTGGGTTCTGCTGCAGTTAGTGTGTGTGTCTGTACTGTATGTCGCAAGAGGAGGGCCATTTTTCACAAAGACAGAAGGGGGGGGTGATTTTCCCTGACTCAACTCCCCTTTGCTGCTGTGCTCATGTACGCAAACGTGCCACGGCCCTTGCACACACACATACATAATATCTATGCAGACGCGCAACATACAAACGATCTGGCAAAAGGTGGAAAGACGACGCAGCATTTTCTTTATTGCATTTCACCACTTCCACTTTCTCTTCAAAGACACACAAACACAGAATAGTTATGACAGATACAAAAGATGGCCATTAGTGTGAGGCTCAGATATACCTGCTGTGCCAGACTGAAGGCTCCGAGAGAGCCAAAAACAAGACCGGCTCATTCATACCTGCCAAACACAATGACTCAAGAAAGACCCTGCAATGACGGACACACACACACGTCATACTTGAACGCATTAAGAGATATTCATATGCAAGAGCACCAAGTGACACATTCAAGGGAAAGAACACCTCCAGTGAATACATAAGGCTACCCATCACACAGAACACACACACAAACACTGACACAATTTGAGTGAGTGAGTGAGTGCGTGCGTGCGTGCGTGCGTGCGTGCGTGCGTGCGTGCGTGCGTGCGTGCGTGCGTGCTGCTGTGGGAGCCGAGTGAGACCTGGAGGGGAACAGCTGTATTAGGCTACATTAATTATAAGAAGATAATGAATCAGAGAAAAGGGGAAGAGTGTGTGTGTGTGTTCATTGGGGATAGTGTCTGCACGTCTGCTTAACTACTGCCTGCGCGTGTAAGTATTTTCTGGTATGTGTGTAAATTGCAGGTGCCATCTATCTCCACCATGCGCCATTGAGCTGCCATAAAGAAGCAGGAAATGAGGCAGGAATATAATCAAGGCGATTGGCACTCATTTATCAAGCCAATCAGATGGCCCGATGATATCTGGCCCTGTCAGTAAAAACTTGCTCCTTCGTCTGTCAGTTTTAGCACACATAGTTCTTGGGCCATAAAGGACAAACAGAAAAACAAACCACAACTCTAAAAATAAGCCTCCCATTTAATGCATGTGTTAAATGAAAGCAACTTCCTACTTTGCGTTTAGTTTCCTGTCCCTTAATACCATCAATGATCCCTCTATTTCAGACAATATCCAAATATTTTCTATGGCTTCAACATCTAGCAGGTCTGCAGACGTGTCGGGGTGAATCATCTCTCTTCCCGCTTTGAATGCGGGAAGCAGGAAGACACCGATAAAATGCTGTGAGTCCATCTCCCACAGGCAGCTACTGTAGATTCAATTCAACACTTCAGGCATTTGTTTTGACAGTGTTTTTCCCACCAACATGTTGAACCCAAACTGGATCAATATGCAGTATCTTTTCAGATAAAAACCAACAGAGATCAGGCAGTAGGTGGCCGTCAATATTTTAGAATATACATCATAAAACCGACTTGAGGTGAACATAGATACAGCTCTTAATCTGACTTGTTTTAAAAATACGTACAGTTTTATAAACATATGTATATAATCTTACTGGACAGCTATGAAGGGGGTTCATGTAGATGATAATGTGGTTTGACAAGGCGCAACAATGAATGTAAAAGAGATGAAGGTAAGGAAAAAAGGTAATACATGTACTGACCTGATAACTAGATTTTTCTTCCTGGCTTCGTTAGGTTTGTCACAGGGGACGGTATCTTCGGTAGCACACAGTGCACAAGCCTACAACTGTGTCATTTTCTCTCAACACTGTCCTATTATTATTAAACAATTTCTCAACAACTCAGGGCTTACAAGGGGACTATCAGTGTGCAACACCAATGAAAAAAAACGAGATATCCACAAAAACAAACCTTAGCTGCATAGGTAGCTGGTGTTGAGGTGTGGAATATAAAGTGCTCTGACTCCTGAAGCAGTATGTGTTTTGTGGTTTTAACCAAATGATGGTGAAGAATTTGGTAACTATTATAAAATATAACTGCAGTGGTTTGGCAGTACAGCGTTACACCAGGTTCTTTGTATAGTGTATAAAAGGAAATTCATTCTGTGGTTTGTAATTATTAGACCTGTGACATCTAGGGCTCTATTTTAATGATCTAAGTGCACAGTGGGAAGCGCAGTTGTGTTTGAGGTGTGTCCAACGCAGACAAAATGGCCAGTGCGCCTGGCGCATGTTTTAAATGTAGTCTGTGAATTAAGCCTCGAATATACAGACATAGACAGCTGCAGATGCGGACTACTTCTGTTTATACTACTTTCTGCAGTCAGCTTGACGGACACGTTCCACGCAAGCGCAGTAGATTGGTTGGTGCCTTGTCCTCGACAGGTCCACGCGCTCACAAAAAACGGGAGGCACGCGGACGTCTGCACAGACCCTATGCATACCCCCTCTGATAAATTATGTTTTTTAGTCACATGGACACTAGCGGACGCGGAAAGTATAATCCTTGCATTAGTCATCATGGGTGTATTGAGCGTAACATGCAATAAACCAATCAGAGTATCATCTCCCTTGACCTTTAAAAGCCTGGTGCGCTTGTACCATTGCACATTGCTATTATAATGGAGGGTGAAAGCCGCATTATAAAAACAATCAATTGAGAGAGGGGGGGAATGAACAAAAGTGTGGACGTGATATAAAAACCATCTCTGATCGTGAAGCCTAATATTACTCTGCAGCTCTGTGGTTTCTCAGTGAGGTGTCTGAACAACACTACCGACTGGAGTCTGTTAACAAATAGACAGACGATGTCTCTTCAATAAAACATCTCTGCGCTGCATTAATAGAAATTATGATAAACTGGTCATGGGTCACATCTCTCTATCTTCGACTGGTTCTTTAACGATTTACATTCATGATAAAAGAGGCTGCTGTCCGTCATTTTAAATGTTTCCATGTGCACAGCAAAGTCACAGCAAGTATCGTGGGGCATTTAAGCAGAAACCAAGCAAAACAAAAAAGCTGTTGTTATAAACTTGACATGACAGGACAGAAGAAACTCGGAGGAAACAGAATTCAACTTTTAGCTTCTGAAATAATTTCGACCCTCTAATGGAGCTCAGGATTGAGGAGGACAGCTGCTTTACTCCAGTTTCATTATAACCTGGACTGTGTGCGAGACCTTTGGATGTGTAGAAGAACACGAATTAACATTACATCCTGACCGATCCTGCTGGTGTATTGGAAGATTTTAATAATGAATGAAATTATGCTGCTGTGCCTCATCTCATTTTGTGTTTGTATTATGTGTTTTTTGTGTATAAAAGTGTTGTTGTCACAACTTCTATTTTTTGGTGAATGGATAAACTTGTTTAAACAAGACGTTAATTACTCAGCTTTGAATCCACTGGTAAGTTAATTATTGAACTTTAGAGAAAGCCAGTCCAGCAGTTTCCCCCTGCGTCAAGTCTTTACGCTAAGCTAATCGCCTCCTGGCTCCCGCTCCATATTTAGGGCACCGACATGAGAGTGTTATCGATTTTCTCATCTAACTCTTGGCCAAAGTAAGCGAAAAAGTGTATTTTCCAAAATGCTGAATAACTCCTTCAACTGTACAGTCAAGCTTCTCTGTGCCGTTGTGCATGTTCTCAGTGGCAAGATTTTGTGTACATTTATATTGACAAGACTTGACTTGATTGTACCACCTCAGACTCTGTGCTGTGTGTTGAGTTTGTGTTTTCTATTGTGTATATGAAGAAACAGAGCAAACAGAAAGAGTGAGAGAGAAAATACCTGAGTGCAGCCACTACTCTCTCCATTGCGTCCTGAAGCACCGTTTTAACAGACAGGTCTAAGGGACCAACAGCCACGTGCAGAAGCTCTCCAATGCGCTCCAGAGGCTGCCCATCAGTTGCCATGGTGACCGCCAGCTCATGTACTTTTGACCTCTCAGATCGGGACAAATCATAAAGTTGACTGTAACGCTGCAATACAGAAACCAAATTGTAATTAGAATGTATGGGAGTGCAGACATTTTTGTACGTTTCATGGGGAAAAGGACAGAAATAAAGATATTATATGAGGTGACAGATTAATTACCAAAATACAAGTTTACAATTCAAAAATACAGACAAACAATTATCTGAGTTGATGGAAACATGGGACACGAAAAAAGCAAGATTTCAGAGATAGGGAAGAAAAGCAGAGAGACAGAAGCATGTTGTAGGAAGGACAAAGTTTAGTGAGTGAAGTCTGTTGATGAGTGCTTTGCTCTCTTCAAGTATTAACCCAGAGGGCAGCACTGGCCTGAACCTGCTCAACCTTTGCTTGTTTTTCTCCATTTCAATAATGGGTGAGAGTCTCAACCTGGAGAGTTGGAAATGGTATTTGGTTGTGTGCATGTGAGTCAATCTGTGTGTGTTTTTATAACATTGTGTGAATACTAAGGAACAAGATAATTGAAATTGTAAATATTGTAAATTCTTCATCTTAAAACCATTTAAGCAGAAATAATCATTAGATTACAAATTATATTGGATAATGCATATATTTTCTCACATTTCTTGACACTGGCAGTTTCTCAAAAGCCTGAGATACAGGACTTCCGAGGCAACTCCGCATTAAATGGAATGGTGTCAATGGGCAAAAAAAAGTCTGCTTCTCACTAAAATTGCCTTTTATCACCTTAAAATGAAATATAGTTCATGTGCAACAGTTTCCTCTCCCGGGCAGATACTGAGAGGTCCTCGCCTCTGGAACAGCCTGCCAGAGAAGCTCAGGGCATCACAATCTGCTAACACCTTTGAAAGAAATCTTTTAAGGATAGCATTTGCTTAATCCAGTTTATTTTTATCTATCCTTTACTGTGCTACACAGGTCTACCTGCACTACCAAGTTTCTTATTACTGTATTATTTCCTTTTATTACAATTTATGTTCTCTGTTTTTATATTAGAATTTTGCACAAAGGGCAGTATATAAGTCTGAGTCTGATTTGATTTGGATAAGGATTATGATCTTTGCACCAAATACATTGAGTGGGAAGAGAGAGTTCTTCGACCCCCTGAACACTCTGAGCAGTACATTGACATTCTTGGCATTACATCAAGCACAATCAGCGTTGGCATTGGACTGGGGTGCCCTTTGTCACCTCTCCTGTTTGCAATATTCATTGACAGGATATTCAGAACATCGTATTGATATTCATATGATATTCATGATATATGGCCATCATATATTCATGATATATAGGATATTCATATAGTATTTATTGGCAGAATATCAACGCGTAGCTGAAGACTGAAGACTGGTTGGGTAACATTAGGGTCTGACAGAACTGTGCTACAAAACTAAGCTTTCAATGCTTTGTTCCAATCCTTACTGATGATCACAAGATTAGGATACTGACTTAAGAGAGATTAAGGGTACAAGTGAGAGATATGAGGCTTTTCCACAGGCTGGCTAGTTTCATGAAAAGTAGCTTGATAAGGTGGTTTGAGCATCTAGTAGCCCCTTGTCTACTTCCTTTTGATTGTGTTGTAGGGATGAAATGCTAACAGGAAACTCTAGGTTAGACCCAGGACAAGGAAGGAAGAATTAAAGGAAGGTTGTGGGGAAAAGGCCATTTGGGCCAGTTTGCGTGTCCTTGTCAATGGATGGAACGATCGATGGATGCATGGATACTTGCCTGGCACCATATAGGTTAAGATGTCAACCATTAACTGCCTCCATTTTGCATCACAACAGTGGAGCTTTGTTGCACATCATTCTCCATCCCTATCTTACCTCATTTCCTCTCATCTTTCTACATCGAATATCGAATAAAGGCAAAAAAGCCTTATGAAGCCTAATCATGGGCATGGTTTTTAAGCTGTACAGTATTTTTTATTGTACATGATATAGTAGCAAGTAAAGTAAGTAAAATTTATTTATATAGCACTTTTCACAGATAAAATCACAAAGTGCTTCACAATAAAACAACAAAACATGGAAGGTTTAAATACAGAGCTGTGCTAGCTTATATTGTAATTTGTTCACAGCAAAATGTTATCTTTTTTTACAGCTATTCTTTGGTATGTAATTTGCTGTCCTCGTGGTAGGTCAAGGCGCCTGTGGTGGATTCATCTACAAATACACGACTATTCCCAGTTGCAGTTGCATACACTTGATAAATGACCACAGTATTGCTAAACAAAGCTAACAGGGATCTACCTATCTGCCCTTTTCCTGGTTCTTATATCCTTCTTATCTATCTCCAAGGATCCAATCACTTCCTTCACCAGTAGAAAGGAAGTTACAATGTAGAGGTTGTGTGTGTGTGTGTGTGTGTGACTTCAGTTTACAGCTCTGCCTTGTAATGCTCGTATCTTCTTCACCATTACGGAGGATATGTGATTTTAAACACAGATAAAACGTAGGCTAAATATAAACTAGCATGGTGTGGGGGTTAGAAATGACCGGTTTTCATATCTCATAGCTTGCAACATCATAACGTCCCCTCTCTCTAGCCACACATACATTTTGTGTATACACACATACTCACCCATCCACCAACAGGGAGGTGACAGTGGGGTAAGTCCGTGTGACTTTGCTTAATGAGATACAGCATGGTGTACATACTGTATATACGACCATGTGGCAGGGCTCATTTGAAACAGCAGCACATAGATTTACATTAATATACCCTTGACTGGTCCCGGTGAGGCTGGGAAGAGCTTAGTCGAGCAGAACCAGCCCAGGAATACGCAGCACACACAAACACAAATACAGACAAATACAGACACAATCTGTACTGTATGTCCAGCTAAAGGTGACCCTATGAACAGGCAAGGGAGGAGGATGTCAGCGATCAAGTGTGTGTGCAAGTGTATACATGTCTCAAAGGTTGTGACGGACTCTTAATCATAAGCGTTTCGAGAGGGACTACTGAGTTAATTTACCTGTTAATTAACAAGAAGAAAGACACATATTACCCACATCTCTCTTGCAGATGGACATTACAGTGTGTCACAGTACGTTATCATAAAGTAGGTGATTACCTTTATCCAAAGAAATAATTCTGCCCTTTAATAATAAAAAAACATTACCTCTCTTCTTACATGGTCTGTGGACTGGAAAAATATATCATCACATTCATCCAGATAATAAAGCTAAGTCTATTTTTTAAGGTGAGCAAGCACAGGTTCAGCTGTTCTTGCCAAGCCTAACAGTCCCGTCATGCAATTTCTATGAGTTTCCTACAGAAATCCACCAGATTTAGCTACATTATCATTCACAATGCTTTAGCATTTTAACTTTTAGACATTGAAGTGATCACTCAAGGTATATGCTAAAGCACGGCAAACAGTCACGGCAGCAAGAAATCTGGGCATCTATGTCCACAATAGTTGACATTTACCTTCACAACGGAAAAATCT
The DNA here is from genome assembly GCA_029875015.1 of Lepomis gibbosus. Lineage (NCBI taxonomy): Eukaryota > Metazoa > Chordata > Actinopteri > Centrarchiformes > Centrarchidae > Lepomis > Lepomis gibbosus. The sequence continues at coordinate 1,595 of JAPMOB010228715.1, read as the reverse complement.
CTATTGGTCTTTGTGTGTTCTTTTAACCAATCATTTACCACACATTTACTTGTACTCTTAAAAATGAAAATGGCTTCAGTGTCTGGCAGATGGGGTCTACCTGCTGGCTGTCTTTGAGTGACAGTATGAAGGCATGGCTCAGGGTATCCAGGTGGGCTTGTGATTGCTGCAGGTGTGCTAGAGCCTCATCAAAAGTCATCCCTGCTGGGTCTGTCCCTTCCTGCTCCCCGCTACCATCGCCTCCTCTCTTCTTGCTCTTCTCGGCCAGCTGTCGCAGGGCTTTGGTGGCTCGCTTTATCACCTCCGACCTTGCCTGGATGCTCAGCTGGCGACAGAACAGGACGGATGGAAGGAACAGAATGAGGATTGGGTTGGGGTTGGGGGTCAAATTGAACAAAGAGAGGGAAAGAGTTGCACAAGTTAGGTTCGTTAATTTCAAACTTAAGAGAAGCAGGTATAACCCCAATTTATCAGCCCCAAAATACCATCAGAAATTTGAGTAGCATGTGTGTATGTGTGTGAAAGGAGTGTGTAAGTGGAAGAGATCATAGCTGCCAGCATGGTGTAATTGATTCAATTCGGTGAGAACAGGTTAACCATTCATGGGGAGGAGAGAGGGCCTTTTGGCTGTAGGAGGTTTCACGCACTTTCATTAAAGCACACAGACCCACACATACATTAACACCACAAAGACACTTAAAAATCATCCAGCTAAGTCAGCCACACACTCAGACAAATGCTATTCATACTTTTGCATTTGCTAGATTTTGTGACTCAGACTGACAGCACTTTTCTCTGCCAAGGAAGGATGATCACTCAAATGGAGTTTCCTGACAAACCTCGAAAGTTCTTTTGAGGCTAAGTGATTATGCATATGTGTGTAAATGTGTACCAACAGGCTGGATGTTGAGGAAGGGAGGATGCTCCTACCAAAGACTCTATCTAAGATAAATACTTCTTGTATAATACTACTTGGGGAGTGCCAACACTCTGTTTTATGTGCAGTAGGAGGTCAAGGCATCTCTCTCATCTCTAGGCCTTGTGGGATTTGATCAATCTATCGTGGGGGGAGGCGGAGGGCAATGGGGTTGTGAAAGGTCAGATGCATTCCTAACAGTGAGAAAGAACAGGAATTCCCCTTAGAGTGTTCAAAAAGGACAGGAAAAAAGTAAAGAGGAGGAGGGCGAGGGAAGAGAGAGCAGACAGTGAGTTTCTGAGAGGTAATCTGCATGTTAAAAAGCACAGTGGGAAAACAGTGCCTGCTGGGAATTGGAGTTTAATTGGCTCTAATGTATAGAGGGATCAATCAACTCTGGTGGAGTCATAAGGAAAGAGAGGGTTCATAAGACAATAGTGGAAGAAAAAGGAAGGTCTGGGGTGGTGGCAGTGTGCCAGAAAGAAAAAAACCCTCAAAGGGCTAGTATTGATAAGGTGCGCCTAGTCACTTTAAGTCTTATGCAGGACAATTTTTCAGAGTGCTGTAATTATGTAGCTGACATTTCTTGTGCAATTTTATAATTTCTTTTATAAATCACGACCGGTATGTGATTTTAGGCGACAGAGTGCGAATGTGAACAGAATAATGTATTCAAAAT